>VKOC01016105.1:0-12863 GCA_009364415.1 Spea multiplicata
GATTTAACTCACACCAAGATGCAGGTCCTGAACTGTACCGACAGGATAGCTTTTGACTATTTGCCGATGCTGGCTCTATTGAACCTAATACTGACAATGCTGAATTGATTTACCCTACCTTTTTTACTGATCCCCAAGGTCCTTTTATCCATGCAAAAGTGGAGGGACAAACTGTAAAATTTCTAGTGGATACTGGGGCTAGCTGTTCATCGCTGGCGAGCAAATATATGCATAAATTTCCCTTAATTTCTAAAAAATTGGTGATGATTAAAGGAGTAGGGAATACCACTATTCCCCACCCCGTAACAAAACCTTTGTGCTTCCAAATTCCAGGTATCACTGTCCAAGCTAAATTTCTCCTCAGCCCTACCTGCCCTATAAGTTTATTGGGTATGGATTTACTGAAGACACTGGGATGTACTATAATCTGTAATCCAGATGGTGATGTTATTCTTGAGGTCCCCGAAGGAGACAATGTTTCCTTAGGACAAAACATTTCTATCTATGTGAAGAGTACAGGTAACTCCAGGTTTTTGGGCTACAGTGATGAGGTGCCAGATGGACTATGGGCAGTCCCAGGTGCATCTGTGGGACTTATTTGGAATGAGCAACCAGTAAAGGTTAAACTAAAACAAGGAGTTAATTTGCCCCGCATATCACAGTATCCATTGAGTCGAAATGCAGTGGAAGGAATAAAGCCAGTATTAGAGGACCTATTACAACAGGGTATCATTGTTCCCACTGTCAGCTCCTGTAACACGCCTATTCTACCAGTGGTCAAGCCTGGTACTAATCCTCCCAAATACAGGTTTGTGCAGGATTTAAGAGCTATCAATGCTATAGTGGACCCAATATTCCCTGTGGTGCCTAATCCAGCAACTATATTGTCTTCTATCCCTTCCAATTCTTGCTGGTTTACTGTGATTGATTTAAATTCGGCATTTTTTAGTGTTCCGCTTGACCCTCAGAGCCAGTATCTGTTTGCTTTCACATATGGTGGACAACAATACACCTGGACTCGTATTCCCCAGGGGTACACTGAAAGTCCAGCACTGTTTTCCAAGGCCCTCAGACAAAGTTTGTCAGATGTATTTCTAAAATGTGGATCTGCATTAATACAGTATGTTGATGATTTGCTGATTGCTTCCCCAGATGAAGTCAGCTGCAGAGAGGACTCTCTACAGTTGATGCAAGCTTTGGCTGCAAGAGGTCACAAAGTAAATAGAGAAAAAGTTCAGTGGTGCAGTCAGTCTGTAAAATACCTAGGACAGATTTTATCACCAGGTGAGAGAAGGATTCTTCCTGAGCGAATAGATCCCATCCTTAAGTTCCCTGTACCTCGTACCAAGAAGCAGGTACGTGCCTTCCTGGGCATGGTGGGATACTGTAGACAGTGGATACCTAATTTTTCCAAGATTAGTGCACCCCTTGTTCAATTAACTCGTAAAGAAGTGTCTGAACCCGTCCCATGGTCGGATGAAACAGAAAGCTCATTTGTTCAGTTAAAAGAGGCTTTGTGTAGTGCCCCTGCTCTTGGGCTCCCTAACTATGATATGCCATTTACTTTGTTTTGTCATGAAACACAGGGTAATGCCTCTGGAATACTAACCCAGAGCCACGGAGAGGGACAGAGACCCCTTGCCTACTACAGCACTCCACTTGATTCTGTGGCAGCTGGATTAACCCCTTGTTTGTGGGCTGTGGCGGCGGCTGCTGCCTTACTGGAATCAGCACAGGCCATAGTTCAGGGACAGGAACTGAAAGTGATGGTTCCTCATGCAGTGAGTGCATTGTTAACCCGTCGATCGACACAATTTACTAATAGTAGGCTGACTAAATACGAGATTGTTTTGCAGGGTACACCCAATGCCACCGTCCACCGGTGCACAGTGTTAAATCCTGCCACTCTTTTGCCAGATCCAGAGGAGGGACCTCCTCATGATTGTGTGATTTTGACAGAAAAATTACAAACTACTCGCGACCGATTGAATGAGCGCCCTTTGACTGACCCTGATATTGAATACTTTGTAGATGGTTCCTCATTTATGGATATTGACGGCAGGCGTTGTACTGGGTATGCTGTAGTTACATCAGTAGGAGAAGTGGAAGCTAATGCTCTCCCACCTCACTGTTCAGCACAGGTGGCTGAATTAGTTGCTTTAACTAGAGCATGTATTTTGGCTGCTGGTCGTTCTGTTAATATCTATACTGACTCACGATATGCTTTTGGTGTTGTTCATGATTTTGGAGCAATCTGGAAATACAGAGGTTATTTAACCTCTTCAGGGTCTCCTATTCTAAACCACAAGTATGTACAGGCTCTATTGAATGCATTGTTGCTACCAACTGAAATAGCAGTGGTTAAGGTTTCAGCACACACTAAAGGAAATGACAAGGAATCAGAAGGAAACAGGTTAGCAGACAAAGTAGCTAAAGAAGCTGCACTGCGACCTATAGAGGAAATGGGATCATATCCTCTGAGACAGACCGACAACCTAATAGATATTCCATTGGCACTAGAAAAATTCTATGATCAAATAACAAAGGAAATTGTTGATGATTGGATAAAAAAGGGAGCCAAACAAGTAGGCAAAATCTGGGAAGGCCCAAATGGGAACCTTGCCCTACCACCTGATCTGTTACCTTACATGTTAAGGATCACTCATGGAGTTTCACATAACTCTACCCAAGCAATGGTGGACCACTTAAGAAAAGATTGGTGGTACCCAAGATTACGTGAGATAGTCCAAGATTTTTGTAAACAATGTATAATTTGTCAGCACTATAATGTGGGGAAAAGGGTGACGATTGATGGGGCTGGAAAGACTCCCTGTCCTCGAGGACCCTTCCAAAATTTGCAAATTGATTTTATTGAAATGCCTAGATCTTTACATTATCAATATGTACTAGTGGTGGTGTGTACATATTCCCGCTGGATAGAAGCCTATCCTTGCCAACATGCAGACGCTCTAACAGTTGCTAAAAGGTTGCTACAAGAGTTCATTCCTAGGTATGGAATTCCTCAACATATATACTCTGATCAAGGAACTCATTTTACTGCTGAAATAGTGCAAGAGATAGCACATAGGCTAGGAATTGTGTACCATTTACATTGTCCCTACCATCCACAAAGCGCAGGAAAAGTAGAACGCGCTAATGGCACCTTAAAGAATAAGATTAGCAAAATATGTGCCGAGACAGGTTTAAAATGGCCAGATGCATTACCTATAGCCTTAATGTCAATAAGAAATGCCCGACACTCAGCTATTAAATGTTCTCCTCATGAACTCATAATGGGTCGACCCATGATAGCTGCTAATACTCTAGAGTTACTAAGACATGATCATGCTCTAACTGATGACACAATAGAAATGTATTGTAAAAAACTAATAAAATCTCTTGAGCAATTTAAATCCCAGGTTGCTGCTGTGCGCACGAACACTGAGGACGAAAAACCAATTCATCACATCCAACCAGGTGATTACATGCTGGTAAAGCATTTCCAACGGAAAAAGACTCTTCAACCCAGGTGGAAAGGTCCATACCAAGTACTACTGATCACTAAAACAGCTGTAAAGGTAGCTGAAATTGCATCATGGATTCATTGCACTCATCTTAAATTGGCGCCAAAACCCAATCCACGCTTCTAAGTTAACCATTCCATCGGGCACAATAATCCCAGCTGGTTAACCAACCTAAGACGAGATTGGCAAGAGCCCCTCGTGAAGAAACGTGAGCTGCACGCTTCTCCTTGGGAAAAAGATAATACTTTTGTAGAAATGTTGAGAAAGGTGTATAATGCTTCTAATGTTTCGGAGCCTTGTTGGGTTTGTGGATATATTCCGCATACTCAGCAGAGCCCTTGGATAGAAATACCTTTTACAGGAGATGATTTTGGAATACATTTTAATAGAAGTTACACTATCCGCACAAGTAGAACTAGTGCCCCTATTAATTCCGAGAGAATACCATTAATGGATGTAGGACCAGCGGGTGGGACCCTATGGATGAGGCGGAATGAGTCCAGAGGTGCTCCCCGTAAAGAAGTAGGTTGCCTATCCAGATTGTTAAATATGACAGGATATAATATCTGGGAATCAGTAGAGTACGGAAATACCAGTGATTGGGTCGCCGCACAATTCCTTGCAGTTTATGCCTATACTGCTAATCTGATGGTATCTAGTGAGAAAACTCACATCTCATTACAAACATTTGGAAACAATCTGCAAGTAGGGATTTATTGGTTGTGTGGAAAATGGGCCTATAGAGTATTGCCATTAGGTTGGGTAGGGTGTTGTTTATTAGGAAGAATAGTACCCGCAGTTACAATGCATAATACTTTACCGGCTGGTAGAGTTAGAAATTATCGGGATGTTTCCTCTGTATCCAAGACGCACATTAAGTCAGGACTTTGGGAAGAACAATTTTGGGGATCCTTATTCCCTATGGTGGGTGTGGGTCTATTATATGATAAAGTTAATGCTTTAGCTGATGTACTTGATGATATGCTTAATCATACTACTGCTGCGATAAGGAAACTAAATGATGAACAAAGACAAATAAGAATGCTTGCCTTGCAGAATAGAATGGCATTAGATTATATATTAGCTTCAAAGGGAGGGGTTTGTGCGCTTCTAAAAGATAAATGTTGTGTTTACATTGTAGACAATAGTGTATCCATAGAACATGATATGGAAAAGGTGAGCGAACTTCAGGAAAGACTTAGATCTAGGGAGACTACTTGGGATCCTTTTGGTCTGGGCGGACTATTTGGTTCACTTGGAGCAAAGCTGATGTCTGGTATGTTTTTGTTGCTTGTGGCTTTTGTATGTATCTATGTAATTGTTGTTTGTTGCAAAACACTTATTCAAAAATGTCTCGGACCAACAAGAGCAATGCCACAGATACAGGAGGAGAAATATGATGATGACTTCCCACTTGATGAGTTTCCCCTAGAGACTTTGTACAGTGACATATTGGAAGATCAATATGAGAAGGAGCAAGGCTCATGGAATTGGCCAACTTATAACTCCACTGGACTCTGAAGAAATTGATTCTTACAGTGAGTCCGTAAGAATAAAAAGGGGGGACTGTGGAAGTTGAAAAATTATGCACATTCTGGATGTCAGCACAATGATCTCTTTACCTCATTGCTTATTCTGCTGATAGCAGATAAGATAACACTACAATCACCGGTCTACCTCATTTCTTAGTTTACTTATGTCTTGTTTGTGTCTTGGAAGAATGTGTACGTATGGTATGTTTTCGTGTGTTTTCTTTGCTCTAAGTGCCTTGTTGCATAAGAATCAGAGTCCGCCACGACAAAGGACAAGTTGTCCCTTTATTGACCTTATGTAAGTAAAGATTTCACATGTCTGGGGAGGGGGGCTATTTTTTCTTGACCTCTTTAAACCGTGTGTGTCAGCAAATCAAAGTAAATATACCAACAGATGGCTAGACAATATGCTAATAACTGTTTGCGCTTCTTTGCCTATATATTGTTAGAAAATTAAGGAGGGGGAGAGAAGTCTGCGAACTGGACTCTCCCCTGTGCGCACTTGAATAAAGAAGCTCTTGCTTACTCAACTCATTGAACTGGTGTCGTCAGATTTCTTGCCGACATTCACAAACTGTTTCTTTCCATGTCAACCAAGATCTTTAGTCCCTCTCGGTATGAAAGGCAGACATGTCAAAACTAAGATTTCAAGTGTTTCTTTCAATGTGCCATATGATCACCGAATGTAACCCCATCTTGGCCTACAAGGTACCTCTACGGATAGTGCGTTGTTGCGGGATTTGATTAAATCAAAGTTTTCTGTAATTTACTCTTTCAAAAACTTTGAGTAAACGTTAATTCTTTTTCCAACTATTGTTATGAAGACTTTGGCTCAAAGCGGCTCCATAAGAGTCACAGGCACCCTTGATTTTCTGTTGTACACTTCCTAATCTCTTTCCCCCAAGAAATCTATGTGACAGCTATTGGAAAGTATCTACACATGGGTCGTTATTTTCACCTCTTTCGGTATGTCTTCTCTCCGAAGTGCGGAATAAGACTTACTCGTGCTTACTGTCCATACCTCGTGGCCGAATGGGTAAGGTGTCTGACTTTGGATCAGAAGATTGAGGATTTGAGTCGTCTTGAGGTTGCTGGTGGTTTAGATCCCCAGGTTACTGTTCTTTTGAGTCTAGAGATTGTACATTGCTGTCTGATTTATAAAATCAATGT
Organism: Spea multiplicata; assembly: GCA_009364415.1. Taxonomy (NCBI): domain Eukaryota; kingdom Metazoa; phylum Chordata; class Amphibia; order Anura; family Pelobatidae; genus Spea; species Spea multiplicata. Next base: position 6,227 of record VKOC01016105.1, read on the forward strand.
CTTCTGCAATGTACTCTTTCAACGCTTAAATTCAATCTTGGATTCTTTCTCAAAAAATTGTTGAATTAAACGAAGCTCAAAGCACAAAAAAATACCACTGTCAGAAGTGGGATTTGAACCCACGCCTCCACATGGAGACCAGAAGACCCTCACAGAGAGAAGACAGCATTCTTGAGTCTGGCGCCTTAGACCACTCGGCCATCCTGACAAGCTACTGCCCCTCTGAAAGATGATATTTTTTTACATGGTTTCAAGGCAAGGGACTAGCTCTTAGAGGACCTTTTGCCATTGCATTGGTTTAAAGTGGCTTCATTAGAGTCACAGGGTAAGCAGGCTTGAGATCCTGCATGTGAAGGCTAAGATTGCACATGTGTTTTTTGATGTGCCATATGACCACCAAACTTATCGCCCTCTGGGCATGCAGGGTTCTTCTACGTATTATGCGTTGCCAACACATGTAATGAAATCAAAGTTGATTGCGATGTACTGTTTCAAACACTTAAAGGCAAACGTTAATTCTTTCTCCAACTATTGTTATGAAGACTTTGGCTCAAACCAGCTCCATAAGAGCCACAGGGCACCCTTGATTTTCTGTTGTACATTTCCTAATCTTTTTGCCCAAAGAAATCTATGTCTTCATCCTTTGTATAATGTGCCACAGGGCCCACTACTGAAACACATTTCACACTAGAGTAAAATCTGTCATTGTATTACAGACATTTTTCAGAGACAAGTTGTGGATATTGCAACTTATAACTAAACAAGCACATCAAATGCAGTCAACCACTGGAAAAAAAACACCACTCTAGAGGGACTCGAATTCACAACCTTTGAATATTGGCATTATTTTCGCATCGAAACTTTAATCTTACAAACGGAGCGCTAAACTGCTTTCCACACTTATGTTAGATAGTTCTATTGTTTCGGATTACCATTAGTTCTCACAGACAAATTGTGGATATTTGGAATTACAATTTATAACATAGATCTAAGCATGTTGTTGAAAACCTAAATGTCTCAACAATCATCCCTTGTATAATGCGCCACACAGCCCACAACTAAAACGCGCTTTACACTAGAGTAAAATCTGTCAATTGTATTACAGACATTTTTCAGAGACAATTTGTGGATATTGCAACTTATAACTAATCAAGAACATCAAATGTAGTCAACCGCTGGAAAATACACGACTCTGGTGGGACTCGAACCCACAACCTTTGAATGCCTTTACAAGCTCTAGAAGTCCAATGCGCTATCCATTGCGCCACAGAGCCTACATATGTAGTGCGCAAACGTCATGAAACCACCTATTTGACTTCACCCATAGATGTTTCAAATGCATTAGTCGTTTCTGTGTCCTATGTTTGTCTGCATGTTCTTAATTAACATCAGTCAGAGCAAGGAAAGTGGTCATAAAAAGCATATTCTGCCATATGAAGTAAAGGAAATATACCGTATTTGCTCGATTATAAGACGAGGTTTTTTTCAGAGCAAATGCTCTGAAAAATACCCCTCATCTTCTAATCGGGGTCGTCTCATAATCAGACCTCAAATAGAGGTCTGACTATGAGACTAAGATCCAGATCCCCAGCACCGCTGCAGGGGACCAGAATCCTCCTGTCTCCCCCCATTTAACACTCCCCCCAACGCACACACACACTTACCGGTGCTTCCAATTTCCTGCTGTGTAGCCGGGGCAGCGGGTTGACATCTACGCGATCCGCGTAGGCAACGTCTGCTGCAGCCGGGAGGAGGTGCGGTTAGCAGCGGGGGTTGTCTGCGTCCATCGTGGAGACCTTCCCTGGCTGTCAGAGATCAGCATGGGGAACTGTGATCTCTGACAGCCGGGGAAGGTCTGCGCGATGGACGCAGACAAACCCCCGCTGCCAACTCCACCTCCTTCCGGCTGCAGCGGACGTTGCCTACACGAATCGCGTAGACGTCAACCTGCTGCCCCGGCAATACAGCAGGGAGTTGGAAGCACCGGTAAGTTTGTGTGTGTGTGGGGGGGGAGTGTTAAATAGGGGCATAGGGCATTTCTGGAGGCAGAGTCCTCTATACAATGCCTTTTAACCCCCTTAATGCCACTCTGCCTCCAGAAATGCCTTATACCTCCCTATATGCCTCTCTGCCCCATAAAAAAATATTTTTCTCAATCATAGCTTTTATAAAAAAAATGTAATAGTTTATATGAATTAACATTTACTGGTAAAACTTTTTTTCCTATAGGGTCGTCTTATATTCAGGCTTTTTCTTTTTTGTCCTAAATTAATATTCAGATTTTGGGGGGTCGTCTTATAATCAGGGTCGTCTTATAAGCGATCAAATACGGTAGTTATGTGTCTCTATGAGAAAAGTATCCACACATTTTTGGTTACCTACCTATGCAGACCGCGTGGCCTAATGGATAAGGCGTCTGACTTCGGATCAGAAGATTGAGGGTTCGAATCCCTTCGTGGTCGGAGTTGCTGGAGTTTTGGTGTTGTTGTTCTTTAGAGTTCTTCCATATCAATGAATGTCAGGTAAGTAGAAACTAAGATTTCAACTGTTTCTTTCCATGTCAATCAAGATCTTTAGTCCCTCTCGGTATGAAAGGCAGACATGTCAAAACTAAGATTTCAAGTGTTTCTTTCAATGTGCCATATGATCACCGAATGTAACCCCATCTTGGCCTACAAGGTACCTCTACGGATAGTGCGTTGTTGCGGGATTTGATTAAATCAAAGTTTTCTGTAATTTACTCTTTCAAAAACTTTGAGTAAACGTTAATTCTTTTTCCAACTATTGTTATGAAGACTTTGGCTCAAAGCGGCTCCATAAGAGTCACAGGCACCCTTGATTTTCTGTTGTACACTTCCTAATCTCTTTCCCCCAAGAAATCTATGTGACAGCTATTGGAAAGTATCTACACATGGGTCGTTATTTTCACCTCTTTCGGTATGTCTTCTCTCCGAAGTGCGGAATAAGACTTACTCGTGCTTACTGTCCATACCTCGTGGCCGAATGGGTAAGGTGTCTGACTTTGGATCAGAAGATTGAGGATTTGAGTCGGCTTGAGGTTGCTGGTGGTTTAGATCCCCAGGTTACTGTTCTTTTGAGTCTAGAGATTGTACATTGCTGTCTGATTTATAAAATCAATGTCTTCTGCAATGTACTCTTTCAACGCTTAAATTCAATCTTGGATTCTTTCTCAAAAAATTGTTGAATTAAACGAAGCTCAAAGCACAAAAAAATACCACTGTCAGAAGTGGGATTTGAACCCACGCCTCCACATGGAGACCAGAAGACCCTCACAGAGAGAAGACAGCATTCTTGAGTCTGGCGCCTTAGACCACTCGGCCATCCTGACAAGCTACTGCCCCTCTGAAAGATGATATTTTTTTACATGGTTTCAAGGCAAGGGACTAGCTCTTAGAGGACCTTTTGCCATTGCATTGGTTTAAAGTGGCTTCATTAGAGTCACAGGGTAAGCAGGCTTGAGATCCTGCATGTGAAGGCTAAGATTGCACATGTGTTTTTTGATGTGCCATATGACCACCAAACTTATCGCCCTCTGGGCATGCAGGGTTCTTCTACGTATTATGCGTTGCCAACACATGTAATGAAATCAAAGTTGATTGCGATGTACTGTTTCAAACACTTAAAGGCAAACGTTAATTCTTTCTCCAACTATTGTTATGAAGACTTTGGCTCAAACCAGCTCCATAAGAGCCACAGGGCACCCTTGATTTTCTGTTGTACATTTCCTAATCTTTTTGCCCAAAGAAATCTATGTCTTCATCCTTTGTATAATGTGCCACAGGGCCCACTACTGAAACACATTTCACACTAGAGTAAAATCTGTCATTGTATTACAGACATTTTTCAGAGACAAGTTGTGGATATTGCAACTTATAACTAAACAAGCACATCAAATGCAGTCAACCACTGGAAAAAAAACACCACTCTAGAGGGACTCGAATTCACAACCTTTGAATATTGGCATTATTTTCGCATCGAAACTTTAATCTTACAAACGGAGCGCTAAACTGCTTTCCACACTTATGTTAGATAGTTCTATTGTTTCGGATTACCATTAGTTCTCACAGACAAATTGTGGATATTTGGAATTACAATTTATAACATAGATCTAAGCATGTTGTTGAAAACCTAAATGTCTCAACAATCATCCCTTGTATAATGCGCCACACAGCCCACAACTAAAACGCGCTTTACACTAGAGTAAAATCTGTCAATTGTATTACAGACATTTTTCAGAGACAATTTGTGGATATTGCAACTTATAACTAATCAAGAACATCAAATGTAGTCAACCGCTGGAAAATACACGACTCTGGTGGGACTCGAACCCACAACCTTTGAATGCCTTTACAAGCTCTAGAAGTGCAATGCGCTATCCATTGCGCCACAGAGCCTACATATGTAGTGCGCAAACGTCATGAAACCACCTATTTGACTTCACCCATAGATGTTTCAAATGCATTAGTCGTTTCTGTGTCCTATGTTTGTCTGCATGTTCTTAATTAACATCAGTCAGCGCAAGGAAAGTGGTCATAAAAAGCATATTCTGCCATATGAAGTAAAGGAAATATACCGTATTTGCTCGATTATAAGACGAGGTTTTTTTCAGAGCAAATGCTCTGAAAAATACCCCTCATCTTCTAATCGGGGTCGTCTCATAATCAGACCTCAAATAGAGGTCTGACTATGAGACTAAGATCCAGATCCCCAGCACCGCTGCAGGGGACCAGAATCCTCCTGTCTCCCCCCATTTAACACTCCCCCCAATGCACACACACACTTACCGGTGCTTCCAATTTCCTGCTGTGTAGCCGGGGCAGCGGGTTGACATCTACGCGATCCGCGTAGGCAACGTCTGCTGCAGCCGGGAGGAGGTGCGGTTAGCAGCGGGGGTTGTCTGCGTCCATCGCGGAGACCTTCCCCGGCTGTCAGAGATCAGCATGGGGAACTGTGATCTCTGACAGCCGGGGAAGGTCTGCGCGATGGACGCAGACAAACCCCCGCTGCCAACTCCACCTCCTTCCGGCTGCAGCGGACGTTGCCTACACGAATCGCGTAGACGTCAACCTGCTGCCCCGGCAATACAGCAGGGAGTTGGAAGCACCGGTACGTTTGTGTGTGTGTGGGGGGGAGTGTTATATAGGGGCATAGGGCATTTCTGGAGGCAGAGTCCCCTATACAATGCCTTTTAACCCCCTTAATGCCACTCTGCCTCCAGAAATGCCTTATACCTCCCTATATGCCTCTCTGCCCCATAAAAAAATATTTTTCTCAATCATAGCTTTTATAAAAAAAAAATGTAATAGTTTACATGAATTAACATTTACTGGTAAAACTTTTTTTCCTATAGGGTCGTCTTATATTCAGGCTTTTTCTTTTTTGTCCTAAATTAATATTCAGATTTTGGGGGGGTCGTCTTATAATCAGGGTCGTCTTATAAGCGATCAAATACGGTAGTTATGTGTCTCTATGAGAAAAGTATCCACACATTTTTTTTGCTACCTACCTAACTATGCAGACCGCGTGGCCTAATGGATAAGGCGTCTGACTTCGGATCAGAAGATTGAGGGTTCGAGTCCCTTCGTGTTCGGAGTTGCTGGAGTTTTGGTGTTGTTGTTCTTTAGAGTTCTTCCATATCAATGAATGTCAGGTAAGTAGAAACTAAGATTTCAACTGTTTCTTTCCATGTCAACCAAGATCTTTAGTCCCTCTCGGTATGAAAGGCAGACATGTCAAAATTAAGATTTCAAGTGTTTCTTTCAATGTGCCATATGATCACCGAATGTAACCCCATCTTGGCCTACAAGGTACCTCTACGGATAGTGCGTTGTTGTGGGATTTGATTAAATCAAAGTTTTCTGTAATTTACTCTTTCAAAAACTTTGAGTAAACGTTAATTCTTTTTCCAACTATTGTTATGAAGACTTTGGCTCAAAGCGGCTCCATAAGAGTCACAGGCACCCTTGATTTTCTGTTGTACACTTCCTAATCTCTTTCCCCCAAGAAATCTATGTGACAGCTATTGGAAAGTATCTACACATGGGTCGTTATTTTCACCTCTTTCGGTATGTCTTCTCTCCGAAGTGCGGAATAAGACTTACTCGTGCTTACTGTCCATACCTCGTGGCCGAATGGGTAATGTGTCTGACTTTGGATCAGAAGATTGAGGATTTGAGTCGTCTTGAGGTTGCTGGTGGTTTAGATCCCCAGGTTACTGTTCTTTTGAGTCTAGAGATTGTACATTGCTGTCTGATTTATAAAATCAATGTCTTCTGCAATGTACTCTTTCAACGCTTAAATTCAATCTTGGATTCCTTCTCAAGAAATTGTTGAATTAAACGAAGCTCAAAGCACAAAAAAATACCACTGTCAGAAGTGGGATTTGAACCCACGCCTCCACATGGAGACCAGAAGACCCTCACAGAGAGAAGACAGCATTCTTGAGTCTGGCGCCTTAGACCACTCGGCCATCCTGACAAGCTACTGCCCCTCTGAAAGATGATATTTTTTTACATGATTTCAAGGCAAGGGACTAGCTCTTAGAGGACCTTTTGCCATTGCATTGGTTTAAAGTGGCTTCATTAGAGTCACAGGGTAAGCAGGCTTGAGATCCCTG
>VKOC01016108.1:0-37500 GCA_009364415.1 Spea multiplicata
ACTGTATTAATCTAAATATACATTGCACCAATAAATGCACTGTGTTACACAGACAGGCTAAAAATGTCACAAGTTACATGAAAGCTGTAGTAGCTGGTGCTTCTACATAAGCCGCTACTCATAGCCCTATGCAATCTTTAGGGGCCACTGTCTGTGGGAATGGCTCTTACACAAAGGAAATTTCATTTATACTTTTTTATTTACCAAATATATATAATACAACAAATATATGGATAAAGTTACTTATCAGTATACTTGTGTATTCGGATTCTTAAGAATTGCAAATTTACCAAATTTTTGTAAATTGAGTAATTCGTACAAAGCCCCAAAAATAGGGCCAGATTCCCCACGAATGAAACCAAATTGAAGCAAAAAGCTCTGAAATTCATGTGCTCCACATTTACTCTGACAGTCTTACTCACTCTCTCACACTCGTATTTTTGTTCACTCTCGTTTGTGTGGTGTACATTTAATTATGTGTCAATTGTGTTAATCTGTTCCTGTTGAATATCAATTCCCCTTTATAAACATTTACAAACATGTAAAATGTATTTAGAAATGCCTTATTCAGTGAGAACAAGATCAACACCTTTTGAACCTCTACTTTCTTTTAGCATGAATCCAAATTTCCCAATCTAAGGTATTGGTAATAAAGCAGTAATATATTGGTAATGCAGTATATAAGTATATACATTATATGGACAAAAGCATTGGGACACACTTCTTAATTATTAAATTCATGTGTTTCAATCAGACCCATTGCCACAGCCATGCAGTCTGCATTTACACACATTTGTGGAAACAAATGGCCCATTCTGAAGAGTTCAGTGAATTGAAGCTTGGTATTGTGATAGAATACCACCTTTGCAATAAGTCAGTCTGTGAGATTTCATCCCTGCTAGATATTCCACTGTAAACAGTAGTAGTGTAACAGTAGTAACAGCAGCAACTCAGCCACAATGTGGAAAACCACGTGAAGTCACAGAGCGGGGTCACAAAGTGCTGAAGCGCATGGTGCGTAAAAGTCACCAACATTCTGCTGATTCCATAGCTGAAGAGTTCTAAACTTCCACTGCCATTAATATCAGCACAAACAACTGTGCATCTGGAGCTTCCATGGCCATGCATGCAAGCCTCACATCACCAAGTACAATGCCAAGCGTCAGATCAAGTGGTGTAAAGCACACCGCTACTGGACTCTAGAACAGTGGAAACGTGTTCTGTGAAGTGATGAATGACGTTAGGCCGGGGTTTGGCAGATGCCAGGAGAATGTTACCTGCCTGACTGCATTGTGTCAGTTGTAGGGATTGGTGGAGGGGGAATATGGAGCTGTTTTTCAGGGGTTGGGCTAGGTCCCTTACTTCCAGTGAAGGGAAATCTTAATTCTCCAGCATGTCAAGACATCTTGGACAATGCTATGCTTTCAACTTTGTGGGAACAATTTGGAGAAGGCTGTCTATTCCACCATTACTGTGGTCTGCACAGAGCCCTAACCTCAACGCCATCAAACACCTTTGTGATGAACTGGAACGGAGATTGCTAGCCAGGCCATCTCGTCCAACGTCAGTGCCTGACCTCAAAAAATGCTCTACTGGATGAATAGGTGAAAATTCCTACAGAAACACTCCAAAATCAAGTGGAAAACCTTCCCAGAAAAGTGGAAGCTGTCATAGCTGCAAGGAGGGGACCAACTATATATTTATGTCTATGTATTTAGAATGCAATGTCATAAAAGTCCCTGTTGGTCTAATGGTCAGATGTCCCAATAATTTTGTCTATATAGTGTATCTCATACTTCATATATAAGACCATCCTTAAAAACAAGATTTGTTATAATATGCCATAATTAGCCACAGTGTGCCATATTTGCTGAAACATCTGACTAACTGTATAACAATGTGACACGGCTCTTTATAAAAAATAATACTAGGTCACTTGATTTTTGGTTGTAGGTTTACATTTATTAATCTGTCAGGCGCGCGTGCAGGCCTGTAGACACACCTATGCAGGATAATGCCGAGACAAGGAGCAAGAAGTGCAACCAGTGCCCAGAAAGTGGTGAATATTCCTATGAGAAGCTTCTCACCGCTGCCTGACACTACTGAAGCTGTCCAAAGATAAAAAAAAATATTTGGAAACCTCTACTTTCTTTTAGCATGAATTACACTATGTTCTTTATTACACACTCACCTTGTCTATATTAAACAATATAATTCTTAAAATCTGGGAGTGCATGGTCTTTTTCTCCAATACACCAGTGCACGGTTAGCTGGTTCTTGTCCTCTGTTCCTCAGTGACAAGCGGAGATGAGGTAGCTATGGCTACTGTTCTTCTTGATTGTGACTGACACTCAAAATATTTCCCCTCAACTCTGGGCTGTCCTTTCATCACCAATACAGATTCAGATGGATGTGTCAGCTTGCTGCTATGAATAAATCTGTTTCCAATATCTTGTTTCTTTCAGGTACAAAACGCATCAAAATGCAACTAGTTTAAAGTCGATCATTGCTCTGTGAATGTTATGAATAATTGAATAAACTATAGGATTACTGAGGATTCTCAGTAGAACAATGAGCTTGGGTGTGGGGGTGTTGAATATGTCATGGTAGCCCCAAATTACCATTACATCAAATCTCAAAAGAAGACATTTGGTACACAATTTTAACAGGTTCTAGGGAGAGATCATTTATATTAATACACTGTTGATATCATTTATTAAATATTAGCAGCGCTTATTTGTTTTTCTGTTTAGTAACCTGTTTTTTAAGTTTAGTGTTAAAGGGATTATGTAATCTTTTTTTAAATTCTAAAACTCTACACACTGTGCTAGCCAAATGGTGTGTAAATACGTGTAGGATTGACGATGATGTAAAGTTTCTATGGATCCTCTAATGTAATTAATATGGGCCAACTGGGGAATTAAATCTTGAGTAAATGAAAACTATGCTTATCATACTGGACTATCCCAACTACAAGTTGCCCTGTGTGGCTAGAGGGTGTCCATGTGACCACTTAAGTATTAGATAAATATTAGAAAAATATAGTTTATTTACACATTTGAATTTGTGAACACAAATCCCTTTGTCCCCTTTGTGACCTTACTGTTATTCATTTTATTTTCTCATTTACCATAACCACACAAGTTATACATTTTTGTAGGACAAGAAGGTCTTTCTTTATATGTCATTATTTTGATCATATTATATAATAAAAATATAATACATTAAATGATATGATCAATATCATTTTAATTAAAAAAAACACCTTTTCTGAGTTTTATTTTAAAAAAATCTTCTATTCATTTACAAAAGATCATGGGGAAAAACCAGCAAAATAGACTCTATTTGTGTAGAAAATACACAATAAATGTTTAAATGTTTTAAAACATTTTCTTGGAACTAGATGGTTACTCTTATGATGTCATGGTGATATCATTGGAATCTTTATTATTTTTATTTTACAAAATTTTTATTCTTTGACTATTTTTACATTTGTAGTTTTTTTTTTAATATATATTTTTTCATTTTTCGTATACATTTTTACAGGGCTCCATTGCCCTGCATTGCTGATTGCAGTACATGTGATCAGACTGCAGGGGGAGCTCAGGTGGGTCTTGGAACCTTTTTACGCTCATTGTTTCTGGCCAGCAGAGGACACCAACATCTTGCTGCCTTTCATAATGGCGCTTGTCATCTCTCAAGAGAGCGATCACATGGCGCCCTGTTTTTTTTTGGTCTTGCTAAATGCCTCGTTGAGTGCTTCCTAAGCTCTTTACAGCAGCAGGGCACCGCCATATTTGAAAGGCACATGCCTTTCAATATAGTAATTGTGACTGTTGAATGTTGAATGTTGCTGACCAAAGGAAGAGACAGTTGGAAAGAGAGACAATTGGAAGATCTGGCACTGCCCAATGTACACTGGTAAAGAAAGCACAAGAAGCTGCTACTTCCAAATCCAAATCTGGAAAATGACCCTGACCCTCTGCATACTCATGGGGTTGAAATGTCCTGCAGCTAGCCATATGATACCGGCATATCTAGCGTGGATTAAGACTTTCATCACTATCAGTCAGTTAAGGTGTTAGATGTTGTATTTTCCTTATGGAATAATAAGATAAATTGTTCAGGCTAATAAAAAAAATAGTTTTATTCCGTTACCAATGAATACAGAAAAGTGCATTTTTCTACAAAGAGTTGATAATGATTGCAGAAAAAATATAAGAGGGAAAAGTTCACATATAAAAATGATTTCTGCTGTAGTCAGCGCACGAAAATAAATTATGAACTATCTGCAGCTATAAACAGTTCAATTAACCTATGCAAAGGAAAATAATGACAAATATCCAATTGTAATTATTTTATAATTAGAAATGTTTTGAAAGTCAATCTATTTATTCTAAAATACTTTCTAGAAAGTAACAGCCTACAAAGGTTTTTAGTAGCATTTTTCTCTTTTTTTTTTTAAAAAAAAGATTTACATACTGTCACTTCCTGGATGCAGATGATACAAATGCAAATGTTAAGATTATGTGGAATCATATTCCTCATTTATGATCCTTCCTTTTAGTTTGTTGCCAATTTCTAAGAAAACACGTATTGATAGGCAACATATCTATACTGTCAAATTAAAAATTGAGTATAGTGATACCCCATATGTGGGTTTGTCCAGTTGTTTGGTAAAAAGCCACCTTTGCAAGGTGGGCATTTTTTTGAATTTGGACAAATGTCCTATTTTTGGGACAAATATGAATTCGGCAGTCGATTTACCCCATGAAATCATAATGAAACAATAAACTATGGGCAGTATTTTAACTCTTTCCATGCAAGATTTTTGTGATGATATATGCTAATTTTTGACTTTTTTTTTTTTTTACATTTTGTTGGAACTGGATGGTTCCCCTGATGTCAGTTGGGAATTATCTTTACATATTACCATTTTTTAAAAAATGTATTTTATTAATCACATTGTGATGAGTAAGCTGGGCTCCATTGACTTACATGCTTGAATGCAGTACCGGTCTGGAGAGACCTGTCTCGGAAACTGAATTTTTTGAAAGGGCGCCCCCATCTTGCAAGAGGCAAAATGCCTCGCCGTGATGTTTGTGACCGCCCTCTGGAGGCATTTCAGCGACAGCGTTTAAGCTTAGGAGGCAATGGGTTATCGGTTACAGAGAGCCAGTGGTAGGATATGGTTTTGAATACATTTGTGTAGAGGTACTAAAGGAAGCTATACAAAAATAAATTAACTGGGTTTTTGTATTTATGTGTTTATTTATATGCTTTGAAATCTCAACCTCATTGTGATTTACACATACGTCTGACATTCAAGGGATAACATTTGCTTTTTCTTTCATTTCTTTTAATTTTTTTTTAATCCTTGCTCTGCACCGGTAATTCTCCTGTTGTGTGTTTCTCCTTTATTTTGGAATCCTTCCTGCTATTACTTTTTTATTTTTCTAAATCTTTTTTCCCACCATCTACCATTCTTTAGCATCCATACAATACCCTCTGCACCTTCCTCCTCTCATTCTTTTGAGCGCCTTCTCCTCTGGACAGCATTTAAGTTGTTTCTCAGGGGTTCTTCATGTGTTGATTAGCTATTATAAACTTCTCAAGTTATGCAATCGATCAGTGTCTAGCTTTAGCTTTAGTTCCAGCTTTACTTTGCTACAAAAAGGAATGGTGTCTTATTAATAAACAAACGCTCCAGTAATCATCATATGTTTTTCCTGATTTCTCCTTATTCACTTCTTTTAATTAGCTACTGTTACATGTTTATCTGCCAATCCAACAAAACACGGCCCCGTATTAATTAATAGGGACGGTGGCAGGTTGCCTTTGGAGGAATAATGTTTTGCTATTCATTAGCCAGATCACTGGGGAAGGGGGCACTGGAACATTTTGCAGTCAAAACATATTAAGGCCCATGCTTTGTAGATAAGAAAAAGCTAATTATGCGGTTAAAGAAGCAATTAAATCAGAAGAAGCAGGTTGGTAGGGGTGGAGAGGTTTATGGAGTAAAATAATGGGGATATTTGAATTAGTGCAATTAGAAAGCAGGCCAGTTATCTTGTGATAAGCACTTACCTACTGGGATGATCTTACATTGATAACCCAACTCTAGAGTTCCTTTTCGTACAATTTACATACCTACTGTTAAATTTGCAGCTTTATGCTACTAATGCTTTATTCGAGAGGAGAATCCATGAGGGATTCAGATGGGCAGCCAGTTCTTTTAATCAAAGCATACCATGTTGGCGTGATCTGTGAAGTGCGCATAGATTAAATTAATTGAACTTATTGTTAACTGTTTGATGCCGGTCAATATGGTGTGCCTGATTTATAAGGATGAAAAAAGTAAGGGTAGTTTTGTAATGATATTGCTATTAAAGAAGCCTACAGAATCACTTCAAACAGACAGAAATATCAAAATTTGGAGTTTAGTAACTATTCTTGCTTATTACAATTATTTCCTTTGCTCTGCACAGTTTTCCTGGAACTAAATGGCCTAAATGCACTAAAGTAACATATCACTCCAGTAATAGGACTCTCTTAATTTTCTATAATTTTACTGAAAACATTTGGGTTTATACTTAATATAACAAAACAGAAACTGCATAATTCCCCCAAAGTCTTTGGCTTGATCTAGATGTAATCCTTTACATCTGGAGTAAAAGTAGAAGGGTGTCAATAACTAAAGTATATCTAATGATGTTTGGCATTAAGGATAGCAAGGCCATTGCAAACTATGAATTGAATAGGGTCCTAATGAGGGTGTGATCACCGAAACATTTGTTGGTAGTAGTTGACTCCAAACTCGGTAATCAAGTCAAGTGTCAAGTAAAGTTGCCAAATTATGTGTAAGAAATTCAAAAGCTAAGAATATTCAGTTAGTGTACACATCCATAACACGGAAGAAGGAAAATAAATTAAACAAAAATTGAGAATTTAGCTAAATTGGATTTGTGTACTTTAGAAAAGAAGTTTTTCACAAGGTGCAAATACACCCCCATGCAGGGGAAATCTTCAACCCACAAACAGAACAGATAACATTTCTTTTAGTTAGGGGGCAATGGGCTCCTTTAGGGTTAAAGCTCTGGGCTTCTTTAGGGTTAAAGCTCTGGAATACAGTACACTACCTATGGAAGTGGTGACCGCAAGTACTGATGAGACTTTTAAGAATAAACTGGATTGCTTTTGATTATATTAATGGGTATATGTGGTAATTCAAAAATCCAGGGATTATTTTAACTGCCCGTGGAGTAACAAAATAATGTATCCTTCCTCAGGGTTGACATTGGCATGTGTTTAAAGGTTTTCTTTGTTCTTCACCTAGCTATATCTCGTATTAGTTAAACTTACATGGACCTATGTCTTTTTACTTGACTGCTGAGTGCTACATCAAGAAAACAATGAAAAAAAATATTTTAATTTCAGAGAAACCCAGAAGAAAATGTTGTCATGTACAATATCCCTTCAGGATTTTTAGGGAACCTGTCAGGGTGTTATCTAGAGTTCCAATTTCATTATGCCATTTAAATGAAGAATTTGGGTTTGCATTCAAACTTAAAGTAAAGTTTATATTTTTGGTTTTTTTTTTTGAGTGTGAAGCCATTTTATTCAAAGTTGACAGATGATCCTAATAAGTGCAGAGTGGCTCTGGATATATCACGTCCTTTTATATCTCTTGACTCAGTTTCATTCAGTTCTATCAGATATAATGTGTACCACGCAAAAATGAAATAAGAAGGTTTTGTTTTTTTGCGAACATTGTCTTTCTACCCTGCCAAGAAGTTCCTATTGAGAGTTGCTTCTAGGACAGGTGTTAGAAAATGCTGCGGTTTACACTGTTCACAAGTCTGTGTGGGCTGTAGAGAAAGCTAAGCAGGGAGTATGAATAATGTGGATCATGCAGTTTTACAGCTGTTATCTAAGTGTTGTTAAATGATATCATGATGAGTATGTTTTAACCCTTTTCACTGCAGCGTGATTGGAAGAAATGGACCATGTCATGTGAACGTACTCCTTGCCTGATCTAGATTTTGCTCTATACTGGCAGCATTCAAAAATGGACCTAAACATTCTAGATTTTATTATTCAAAAATACATAAGTAAATGGACGTCTGGAGAAACGATAAGATGTTTCTTGACAGTGCCAAGTTGCATTGTTTGGGTTTTAACATTTTTTCATTCAAGGCTGTGTCTGTGCCTGCAGGGCCATAATTGTAATACCAGCGCATTTGTTTTTTTTTCAATATATGTTACAATGCGATGTGTTGCGTATGAAACTAGTAAAACAAATGTGTATACAAATTATGGGGATGGGGGTTGAGCAGCCATTCTCACGCAGAGGAATATTAATATTTGCAAAACACAAGAGCGTGCTTAGTAGCATTTTATACCATGTTTATTTTAAAACTGTGCCTCTGAGTTAAGAAGCTCTCAGAAACCATGAGGCTCATGTGTCTCTCTGTACATTCGAGTGATCTGGGATGACTACATAGTAACTTCTAACTGAATTGTTTTAAAGCATCTCGTATATCCACTGTAGCACTATTACAAACACAGCCTGCTCATTATATCACTGGGAAAACGCTGACAAACACTATTCTAGCCTCTTCTGATTGAATGTTGTCATCTCAATGTTCTTAAATGATTCTAAAGAGCTGAAATGCTCTTCAGTTATGCAGATCTGTAGGATCCAGACACCAGTGCAACGTAAAAAGTTGAGTCAGAACCTTCTCTGGCTAATTTCCGGAGCTGCTATTTATTTATTGACAGAAGGTGCCATGATAGTATTCTTTTATGAATTCATTTGAGGATATGTAAGAATATCTTATAAACAATGAAGGTAACAGTGATTTGCAGGACAGGCCATACTTCGAATGAAGACGTTAAAATTGCTTCTTAAGGTACAATTTAACAAGTAAAGCTGAAATAGATATTTTTCATTTAAAATCTGCTTCAGTCTCTCCCTCTTCTTGTGTCATTTGTAAACCCTCTCCCTGTTCTCAAAAGCAGCATGCAGGACATAGGTCCCTGTTTTGACTTGCTAATCTTATGGCACAGCTGTTCTATCAAAGGTCTTGTATCTGTCACCGAATATGAAATCCCTTTTGGCCATCTCAGAAATAGCTGTCACTTCCATTGCTCTCCTTTACCCTCTTCTCACCACTCTATTGCTGATCCCCCCCAGAATGAGCTGGTGACAACCACCTGAAAGTTTTGTCACAAGGTTTGCATTTTATCCATCAGTTACCATCCATCTTTACCAAGTCCCTTTTGTTAACCCTAGGGGATAATAAGAAATCGAATGCAGTTTTTAGCAGGACAAGTTTCATCGATATACTGAATTTAAAACTGCATCGTGGAATCCTAGTAAATATCCAATAAGTGAGATGTGGAGAAAGGGTGACATGTAAATCAATGCCATGTACACATGGTGGCCTACTGTGGACAGGATCAATCTAGACAGTGAGTTAAATGAAATGCCACTATAAATGTATATTATTAATCAACTGTGCATTTTGTCAAACATGATTTAATCATGCTTGCTTATAAAATTCTAAAACTGTCTATTGAAATCTCTGACTGCATATGGGAACATGGCATATGGCCAGAGGGAGATCACAGATAATCTAAACTACACACTATACACCAGAGCTCAAACAGTATGTTTATAATCCACACTTTTGTCACATGCTTAAGTCTTACTTTGCTAACTCCCCAAATGCACATTTATTGAGTGTTTTTGATTCCACATCTAAAATACTGCATGCTTGATAACTTCAAACAAAAACATCTGATGACGTTAGTGCTGTTTGTTGCCACAGCTGAAGCTCATTACAGCCAATGCGGTCAGACAGTAGTGAGAGCATTTTTATATTTCCTGTTTCCTTTGATGTCTACTTAACCCTAGTATTAAATTTTCTGATGTAGCAGCTAAAATTTGATCAACTGAGTCAAGTTCTAAAAAAATTAGTTTCTAAGATAATAATGTATATTTTAAGCTAGTGTTTTGTCTTATTTTATATGAGAAAGTATGTGTATAATTGCCAAAAAATATACCGCTTACTTGTCTGTGCATGTAATGCATATAACACATTATTTTTTAGTAAGTAAAAAAAAAAAAACTTGACCCAAACCCAAATTACAGTAATACCCCACATGCATAGCTTTTTATGGTTTGTAGAGCAACATCATTCTCTTTTTAAGTATGGATTTGAGGGACAGGGAAGGTTTCTATGCTTCTAATGGTAGATATCCAAGGTATTGGGGCAAAGTTTTTTATCACTTTTGAAACTTTTTTGGCACTGCTTTAAGTAGAACATGGTTAGAGATCACATTGTTGATCTCTCTTGTACCTTGTGGACCCCTATGGTATCATGAGGACATCACCGGGGTGCCTATAATTATTTATTTTTTAAAATGTCAATTTTATTACAATTCATTACTATTTGTTCAGTTTCTATCTCTTGCTCTGATCTCCCTTGTTTGTGATCACACAGTGATTGGGGGGCAGGGCTCTATAGCCCTGCATTTCTGATCGCAATGAGTGTGTTCAGCCAGTAGCAGGGTCTGGCACACCTTCCTGGGTCTCTAGTGCTCCACTCAGTCTTTCTGGTGCAAGTATGCCTTCACTTGCATTGAGTGCTGTTATACAGGAGTTATAAACATGGAGCCTGAGATGGTGGCTTCTGCTTACAGAAGAGCACCTAAGGCTGTATTAAAACCTGTAGATCTCCTTACTGGTGCAAAAAACACTAGAAATACTATTATGTGATATCATGTACAAGCATCCTAACTGCATCTCTTTTACGACTTAGCTTTAGTACATGAATCCTGTCAAGTATGGGACTCTTACTGCTTATTAATATGATAGATCATTCTCTTTGTTCAACAATACCCCTAAGAATATATTTTATTTACCTTCTGAGAAGTAATAGTTTGCATTAACAAAAATTATTAGAACCAATTAGTGATCCACTACAACAAGATGTTTGTCACTACTAAAGGGTTAATATTTAAAAAGTCTCAGGTTCAATTCATTTGGTAAGCTCTCAGGATTGCTGATGCCTACGTTTTACAATGATCGACTCCACACTTCTCAGAAAATGTATGTGATTTATTCTTACCTGACTCTATGTCATGCATATAGTTATCTGAATATGCCTGCTGTAAGAAGGGACTGCCGCATACGTATCATATTTTGAAAGCCCCTTACAGCACAGCAAAGTGTTAAAAGTTAGTGTGTTTTTGCTTGTGTGAGTATACGCAAGAGAGTGTGAACAGTACGTATCATTATATCCATTTAGATTTGTAGATGTGCATGCATATGTAAGTATGTTCGTTAGTGAGAGTACCGTATTGGCTCGGATATAGGCCGCACCCTAAAAGTTAGGTGCTTTTTTTAAAGAAAAAAGTCCCCCCCCCCCCTGAGATATGCTGCCACTCTGTCCCGGAAGATGTACCCCGAGATATGCTGCCACTTTACCCCCCCCCCCGAGATTGCTGCACTCAACCCCCCCCGAGATATGCTGCCACTCAACCCCCCCCCCCCGAGATATGCTGCTCCTCTACCCCCCCCCGAGATATGCTGCCACTCTGTCCCCAAGATGTCTCCCCCCCCGAGTAATCTTTTTGACCTTTGTGCTAAAGATGTT
Source organism: Spea multiplicata (assembly GCA_009364415.1). NCBI lineage: Eukaryota > Metazoa > Chordata > Amphibia > Anura > Pelobatidae > Spea > Spea multiplicata. The sequence goes on from VKOC01016108.1 coordinate 11,664, forward strand.
TTAATATTTTGTACTCTGTTTAACAGTTAAAATTTAATTTCAGTTATTTGTCTGTGAGATATCTACATCTAAGTTATCTGTATCTTGTTTGGTTATTTTTTCATGTTTATTTTCCCAGAAAGTCTTTGCACTTTCAAAAGATGTCATTGATTTATTTAGACTTCTTGACTTGACAGACAAAACCTCTTCGGAATGGCAAAATGGTATTATATTTTTTTTATCAAAATTACAATAAGGTAACCGACAAACAAGTGCTTCAAATTGTGAGAGCTTTGTGGTTTTATTATTTTTAACTGAATGTACAAAAAAGCACACAATGGATTATGCACATACATAACAGAAAAAAACGTTGACTTACCAAAATTGTATTTTCTTGTATTTCATTGATGGCTGGGTTTAATCGCTTCCTTCCACTAGTAAGAAGGGTGCCGTGTGATTAATTAACTGACCCCTATAGGAGACATTAATCCCTTCCAACTTCAGCATTCAGTAAAAAAGCATATATAAAGATTCCTGGGACCAAAAAAAATCTTAGTTTATTGGAAGGGCAATTCTTGCCTGCCTATTCTTTCCATTTTTTTTTATTTTTTTTTTAAATGCTACTTCTGTCATGGCTTGGATGTCTTACCAATAATGCCGCCTGAAAGTATGAAAACTACAACAGGTTGCTGCCTTGCATATCTGATTTATTGAAGCCAAAGCCTTTTGTGCAAATGATGTCGTTGTAGCTATCGTAGAAAGAGACAAAATGTTTGAAGGCGTTTTTTTCTGCCATTTTGTAGGTCAAGAAGGTGGTATCAATGATCCCGCTTGTTGATTTTGCAGCTTTCTGTTTTTTTATAATGTCCTGCAAAATGTAATAAATACATTGTTTCTGAATTGCTTTGTGCTTTGTATGTAAGTCATTAAACATCTTCTTACATCCAAAAGATTTAGTTTTTCCTGAAGCAGAATGTAGAAGTATGTGGGTAAAAATCAGGCAAAATACCTTTTGCAATGATGATATAACTTGAAGGAACCTTAAGACAGAAATTGGGCAATATAGGGTTTCTGGCATGACAAGGCTTGTAAAATGACTATAGTATTAGCCACTACTGATCACCACTAAAACACATTTTTTCAAATAACCATTAATTGAATAAGTATTATTGTTATCATTATTATTATCTTTTATTTATATAGCACTAACAATTTATGCAGTGCTTCTTAGAAATATGAACGCAGTGCTTCTTCAAAAAAATATATTTGAAGAGTATGACAAAACTAGAATTTACTAAGGTAAACCAATGCATTAGGTAAGGAGGTCCCTGCTCTCAAGCTTACAATCGGGACGATAATGAGTTAATGTTAATTGTCTCCAATTCAAATGGTTGCGATTCATTTAGCATAATGTTGCGATCACTTCTCAGAAGCAGTTCAGTTATACATGGCCTGATTTTCTGAACTTATTAGTGGATCACCTTAAATTTTCAAAAAGCATCTTAAGCTGTTTTTATGAACCGTGGTGGTATTTGGTTTCACACCTATTAAAGCCAATTTGAGGAATATATGATTTACAGAGTTTTTTCTAGAGCAAAATGATATATCAAGCACAATGCTTGGAAGGTTTTTTGATATTTTTGTTGTATAGCGCTTTCTGGGATTGAGTAGTGTTCCCACTAGCGTTGTAACTTGCCTTTGTTTACGAAGGTGTTTTTTAGATACAGTGTTTGCTCTCCAGGGTCTTAGCCACAAAGCCCTCCTGGCCATCGTGAAAAGCGCCAAATTTCAAGATGAAAGATTGCTGGGTTTCTTCACATTGGTAATCACTGGTCAAAATAGTGTTATCCAACTTCTTTTGTCTAGGAAGTCTATCTTCAATAACATAATGAAAATTAGTCAGCCATATTCAGAAACTCAGTTTGCAAGTGTGCTTCTTTAAATTTAAATGTTATGCTGAAACACATCATCATCAATTATGTCACGCTCATGAACCTAATGGCATCATGGGTCTCTTCAGATTACTGAAGAGCAATCCTTCCATCCTCCAATCCTATAGGAAACTACCGATGAAGGTAGTCATAATCTAACCCTGACAGAGGGTTATACATCTATGGGACATCCTTACTCATAGAGAGGAAATCCCTACCATGTGGCAGCAGCACAGTTGAATGTTCCATTATGTAACAGTCCTTATGTGATTTATGCGTCGAACATTTCTGTATAGTTACAGTTACAGTATACGTATGAATACATTACACAAGGAAAACTTTCCCCGTTCATTGCCATTCCAACAATGAAACTGAACCCATTTATGGATAAAGTGAGCAGCAGTTCGTCTTCACATTTTAATATTTCGTGATCATTAGGATTTCGTAACAAAGGTTTTTGTTTGATTTTTTTAAGCAGGAACCACTAGGTTCAATCCTGAACCCAGCTGCCAAGTGCTGATTTTCTGAGAAAGCTGTGTATGCACACGTGACGAGAAGCATGTGTAGAGGCATATGAGCAGACTTGATTTAATACTCAGCTATGTTGAGATGGTCTGCGTTTCTTGGCTCCTTTCACAGATTTACTTTACTAGTTTACGTCTTCCTGTGAAAAGTCCAAGGATTAACTAGGACTTCTGTGTATAGTCCTATTAATGAACATATATCAGAGACTGTCTGGTGTTTTCACTGTATGCACTTGTATAACGAAATCATATTTGCTTTTTTTCTAGTGTATACAAAGTCAAAGGCAGAATATAGCATTGGGGAGCGCTGTTCTGTCAGTAACAATGAGAGAAAGGAACTGTATTATTTCTGATGACTTAAAAGTAAGCAATAAAGCATCGGAAAAAGCAAGCAGGATGCTGGGTGGTATAGCGAGAGGCATTAGTAGCATGAAGAGGGAGGCGATTCTGCCACTTTACAGATCTCTGGTCAGACCTTACCTAGAGTATTGTGCACAATTTTTGACAGCACCTCCTGAAGGATATTTCCAAATTGGAGAGAGTGGTTTGCAGGATACAAAATTACTAGGAAAAACTAAGGGATCCTAATATGTATAGCCTAGAGGAAAGAAGATTAAGGGAAGCTTATATGGAACGAGGAGAAATTTGAGAACAAGAGGTCATAGTCTAACACTAGAGGGTCAGATGCTTAGATGTAATGTAAGGAAGTTCTACTTTACGCATAGGGTAGTAGATAAATGTAACAGTGGTGGAGGCTAATACAGTGAGGACATTTACATATGCATGCGATAGAAATAACGCTATCCTGACTATGGGACCAGATCAGTGACTGATTGAGGTTTGAGTCCTTACATCAGTCCATAAATCATATCCACTGATCTATAGTTTGCTCACCTCTGCAAGGAATGCAATTAAGTTAGTATACCACAATCTGTCCTTTTGTTTCTTTGGGGACCCTTCCTCGTTTTCAGAATGTACAAGTCTAACACATACAGTATGTGGTTGTGCACTGCCAAGCTTCACACATACTATATAGCCAGGGCTGTCACACCATGGACATGCTGACAACTGGCACATATATTCAGTTGTCTGAACTGTCCCACCAAAAAATTGAATGGGATCCGTCCCAAAATCTATCAACAGATTGAATTATATATATATATATATATATATATATATATATACTGTATATAAAGTAAAATAGTGGGCCATGTGGATTAGTTGGGGTCTTAACCAGCCACTTAAGCTGCATATATTTTAGAAACCCCAGTGACCAGCAAGATACCTTGGAAATTATTCTTTTTAAAAAATTCTACAAAAATCCATACTCATATCATATTCTACACTCTAGTTTAGTAAAACTAGCAATGCTAATAGAACCAAAAATAAATGCAAGAAAAAAAAAAGACTTTGAAATATCACCCACCTTGTATTCTTCATCTTTTGCTCTTTAACAATTGTATCTTTTCGAGCCACGTAGAAATTGCTACTAATTAGCGACCACAAAAAGAAGTCCCCAAAATGTACAGTGATTTAAAAGACGCACACTCTGAAAAGAAAAGCAGGACAGAAGCTGTCATCTTCAAAATTAAAATGTTATCTAGCATTATTATTCCCTGTATCTGTCTTATTCACACTCGCCTTGGAAAATGTCAAATATGCAATTAAGTTGCTTCTTCCATGAAGCCTCTGAGTTTTTTCCCTTTTCACCCCTGTAATACAAGTAAACAGTCAATTAGAGAGGTACCTTCCTGTGTATGTGCTTGGCGCTAATTACCCATGTTTTGCATGTTGCTTTCCTGGGAGGCAAGAAGCGATGGCGAGGTTATCTTGAGCTAATTAAGTAGGTGAATGCCCCGTTGCTAGAAATACCCCTGAATTTGGCAGAAGCAATAATAGAAAATGCTGTCTGCTGTCTTACTGCAAAGTGATAATAAGAAAGAAATTATAACTATCTTAATTACTATTTATTCAGAGACACTGGTTGGTGCATCATGTTTAAATCACTGTAGATTAAAGATTTCGCATTGTTGCCTTGTGATTTAGGAGGCTCAGCTAATATTTTTTGATGAAAATGTCACAGATGAAAACAAAATATTTTGATTAGATTTAACGTACAGTTCAGAATCATCTTTTTTACATCTCTAAATAATAGTTCTGATGACAACCTATGAATGTCCATTGAACGGACAGTATCCAAGAAAATATGGTATCCAAAGTGGGTAAATGGAGTCAACTATTTGATGAACGTATTTAACATTGTGGTAGCCTATTTCCAGAGGATATGTTTCATAGTTGGTGAAATAGACCTTTAATTTTTAGGTTATCCACATCAATGGATAACCTGGTACAACACCAAGCAAAAGTAAATGAACCCTTTGGAATTTGTGTAAACATTTTTCTTAAAATATGATCTTCATCTAACAAATAACAAACAACCTATTGTCTCAGAAGACCTACAATCAAGAATTGTTGATTTGCATAAAGCTAGAACGGTTTACAACGTAATCTCAAAGAGTTTACCTATTTACCAATCCACAGTTAGATAAATTGTTTAGAAATGGAGACGATTTAGTACTGTGGCTACTCTCCCTAAAAGTCGGTGCCCAGCACAATGTAGAATGCTCAATAAGGTAAAAAAAAGAACTTATAGCGAAAAAAGGAAAAAAACAGAGATATTCAGCTCTGCAGACTGGATGGGGCCTGACAGAACCCTAGAGTAACACCTAAAGGCTTGAAGGAATCATTCAAACTGGTTAACACCTCTACTCATGAGACTGCCAAATGCAAAACATTGAACACAAATGGAGTCAATGGCAGGACACCACAGAGAAAGCCTCTGCTCTCGAAGTTAACATCACTGTTCACCTGAATTTTGCCAAAAAGCACCTTGACACTACACAACGGTACTGGAAAAATGTTTTCTGGGCCAATGACACTAAGGTTGATCAAAAATCTACAACAGAATGATTTAAAAAAAAGGAAAATCTGCCTTTTGGATTGGTACAGTCAGAGCACAGACCTTAATCGATAAGGGATGCTGTGGAATGACCTCAAAAAAAGCCATTTACACCGTTGTAGGAATATGGCTGAGCTTAAGCAGTTCCGTAAGGAAGGATTGAATGTTGTGCATGTCTGATCTATAGCTACCGGAATCGGTTGTTTGACACAAAAGATCGTCATTGTTTGTGTGTTTTTAACTTAATGTGAATTAGATGTAGATAAGATCACATTTTATGAACAATTAATGCAGAAAACCAGTTAATTCCAAAGGGTTCATTTACTTTTTATTTCCACAGAATGCTTTATATCTACCACTACTAATCTGGTTTTGGTGCATGAAAAATAACAGTCAGAGGCACACCTCTCGAGTGAGCAAGAAACTTTTTTTTTTATTCCAGGCCTTCTGCCTTGGTGAGTAAAAATGAAAATGTATAATGTATAATATTTTCAGTAAAGTTTTCATTATACCCACTGTTATTCTACCTAGCCATGAAAAAGAGTGAGTCCAACTGATGAAGTAGCTCAGCCCATGTTAGAATATTCTTTGTCTTGAATAATCTAATCTTCTCCAGTGATCAAACAGCAATCAATGTCTATTAATTAGGTTTATTAGATAACAAATTATCAATTCATACAATACCAATGCTGGAACAAATGTTGATAAAAGGTATTGTAGGCTCAGTATCTTGGTGAGATGTAGATGAGAGCGTGGAAAGAGAGTGGAAAGAGCGTAGAAAGAGACCTTGTCTTTGTAGTCATGCCAATTTATACCCCTTTACATTTGGTTAGGGTATACGTAAAGGAATCCTATTGGAACAGTAATATGATACACCAGCATCCCACAGACCCTCTAAGCTACGTCACTTAACTGATACCATATGTTCCTACCACTCAAGTTGCATTCAGGCCTAAAATGTGCAGAACAAAATAAAAGTATAAAACTGATTTCTTACAGCCCATTTATAATGGAATTTGATTTATTGAATCAAGAGCATATACCTCAATATTCTTTCTTGGTGAGGAGGCATCTCCAGACACACAGATCCTGTAGATATTGGGCTCAATTTAAAGAACCATCTAACATTGGAATTTTAGAAAGAACCCTAGTGAGTCACCTCCCAGAGTACATTGTCAAGTAACAAGCGCTACCTCTTTCTTCTGAGTTATGTTCATTAAACATGTATGTGAGGGAAGGAATAATTGTTAAATGTTAAATACCTTCTATTTTGGACAGTGGTACAGCTGTCATACTGTTGGAAGTAGCTATTGGGTCTCCCACTAAAGTGTATAGCAAAGGTGACAGATAATCCCTATCTAGTTCTATTGATTTAATTGAGATACATTTGCCCTTGGAGAACTGTTGAGTGCCATTACTGCTTTCATGAAAGAGATAGGGAAGCCATACTTCATCAGCAGCTCTTGTAAGAAGAACCAATGTAAGCGTACTTTTTCAACAACATCAAATTAAATCAGTAAATGGGCAGTATAGAATCTCTGAACTTCTTAAACAATATTTATAATTTTCTGATTTTATTAGTTGGTTGTCAACTCAAAGCAAACTTGGTCTGGATCTAAATATATTTTCAAATATTGAGAATTTGACAATAAAATCAGTTAGTAATTTACACAAGTCTCAGAATTTTGTTAGAGGCTGTTAGGAATGTCATTGCTTACTTGCCCATGCTGGGCAGGGATGGAGGGAGAGAGATGGAATAAGGGCCATTCCCGCCCTTTACCACAGTGGACAGGGGCAAGGATACTCCAAAGTTTTTTTACTTGATCTGACCCCCCCCCAAGCCCACTGGGAATGTGATGGGGAGAGGCATGGCTGTGCTTTACAATGGATAATCTTAGATATTTTAACCCCTACACTGTTTTGGACCGCAACACCCAAGACCAGATCCTACCTGGCACTTCCAGGACCCAAGCGGGAGCTCTCACTTCCATACCGCATGGCACCAAGTCTTCCAAAGAAGCAGACATACGCGCTGCATCTCCCAAGAAGGTGGACGCATGCGTTCCACCAAACAATATGGTCGTCCACGCATAGGTTAATAGTCATCAAATTATTTCAGTAACCAAGGAGTATAAGATCACTGAGCATCTTAAACAATATTAATATATTTTCTATTATTAGTAGGCTCTTGACCCGAACAAACTTTGTATGGGTGTAATAAGTTGGGTTAAAGGGGTACCAATCTAGGTACACAAATCTTAACATCAGTTAAGATACACTTGGCTGGTAATTTGATTGGTTTAGGAAAAGTTACTATTTGAGCCCTCAAATTTTCTTTCATAAAAGGCCCATGTTTGAGAAAGGAAGAAAATAATTTTGACAAGCAAGGACTTAAAAGTGTGACAAAGGCCTAGTAGATACATTCATAGGAGAGGGGATGGCTCAACATGTCAAATAACAAACTGTATTGGTACAGATATGTCCATGTAGTTTGCCAGAACAAGAAAAAATCCTTTATGTGCCCGATATTATCATGCAAATTATTCCCAATGTCATCTCTAAAAAGGTTCTGAGCAATGATTTTTGTGTTACTGTAAGTAAATGGAAAACTACGAATGTGGCATGCAGTCCGAATGAGGATGGAAAGAAGTATGTGGACGCTAGCATTCCAGCAAAGAGAAAAACTCATTACAAATCATTGGAATGTTGAGCACTCAGACACTGACCACAAGAAGTCTACAAGATGTTCCATATGCCATATAATATAACTTCAGGATATATTTGCTTAGGAAGTTCGCTACTCATCTTGATTTGGATCGAAGTTTTCACTTAGTCTCCATTGGGTTTCCCGTATTAGTGATTTGATGTGGTTTGTTCAGCTTGAGTCCGTAAAGAGTTTGCCTCTTCTTTACATGTATATTCAACCCATCTACATTCTATGACACAATTTTAAGTTTGTTCTTGACCATTGACGCCTGATGAAGCAAGTAAAAATAGTAGCAACCTACAAGTATAACAGAATTTTTCAAGGTGAAGCCTTGACAATTACTGACTGCCAAATTAAGGAGATAGGATGGTAAACCAACAGTTTACATTACTGTCCAAGTTCTAAACAGACTCTAGCAAGCTGAGTTCCTTAAGTTAAAACTGTTCTTCGGTAGTTTCCTCAAAAGAATGTTGTTCCCTCGTGCACAACACGAATTTTCAGGATGAAGGAAGCTGGACTTGACCTTTTTGTACAGATGCTATAATATCAGGCCAGTTAGATCATCTGACTGGTACACTGAAAATCAGACATTATGGCACAGCCAGACACCTCCTTCCCTGCCTGCAAATAAAATCAATAACATTTACACATAAAAATACACAAATAAAACACAAATAATGCAAATAAGAAAAAATATCCTACATCAATATATTTTTTTTTAGAAAAGGGCTAATGGCAGCCTTTTGCAATTTTTTTTCTTGGGTGAATTACCACTCCCATCACCCTCAGACAAGGTGACGATAAGAGTGAAGGGAGTTGTGGCCCACAAACGCAGGTGCATGAGAAAAACTGGCATACTTGTGCAAATGTAGCTTTTTTTAATCTCAATTGTGTTCGTATAGTGCAGGGATCCTCAAACTCGGCCCTCCAGCTGCTGCAGGACTACATCTCCCATAATGCTCCTTCAGCTAAGGGGCTGGCTGAGGAGTATGGGAGATGTAGTCCTGCAGCAGCTGGAGGGCCGAGTTTGAGGATCCCTGGTATAGTGTATTATCATTTAACACTTTGTTTTCTGTGTGTGTAACATGCCCTATTTATTCTCTTTGCTATTGCACAATTAAATGAGCATGTCATGTAGTGTGCGCAGTAGATTAAAAAAACCCACAAAAATCTATGCATTTCTCAGCAGTTGCATGTAATTTGTGCAAACAATCCTAAGAAACATAGAAAATGTATCGAAAAATAACATTGCAGGATTGCCAGTGATAGATGACCGATTGGTTGCATGTTAAGTGTCCAAATGCCCGGAGTGAGACAATACCCTGGGTTGGCTTCTCTCCAAAAATATGTAATTTTGAGATGGTGGACAGCTAAACAGTCCCAAATGAGACACAGACGTCACAAAATAAAATTTGAAAATTCCAAGTTTGGAAAGAGGGAACAGGCATATATATGAGATATTTCTGTAATCTGTACAAAACAATCCTACTAAACGTGGAATGTTTGGTGAAAAAAAGCAATACAAATTAACATAATTTCTTAGTGAAATACCCTGGGTAAACAGTACCAAATGAGACATAGGCTTCCAAAATTAAAATGTATTTTCCATTTTGAGCCCCATCATTAAAAAAAACATAAAAGAAAACCTATGCATATACTTTCATTAATATATTTTCTGGTATTTTAGTCAACTGAACTGGTTTGGAGACCATTTTCATATTGAATTAATGGAAAAAAAATGTGTTTTTTGTTAAAGTTCATTATTTTAATGTATTATCCATACAAAATATTGGACTATACATCTAAAAATGTTTTTTTCTATGTGTCCATGAAAAATAACAATATATAATTTGCGTGGGTGCACAAAAAAATTAAAAAGGAGAATCTTGGTTAAGGAAACAATGTAAAAATGCTGAAACAGTCTCAGGTTTGTGGCCACAAAAACACCCTCAGTAAAGAAGGAGTTAAAAGTTGTACACCTCTGACCGCAACGGCAACTTCTCATGCACTTCAGCTTCAACTCATTACGTGTTTTCTTGTTGAGACACCTGTAAGATGTCCTTTCTCTCTGCAGAGTTCCCTGTTGAACCTGTTACTCTTTTGCTGCCAACCAAAGATGAAACACTATATATATGTACAGTATATATATCGTGACACTGTAAACCCCAGGGAGATGCTTAGTTTGGCATTTTGGTACAGGTGCTATCCAGATCATAAGTATGGGTCCCTGGGTTGGTGCAACTGGAGAGCAGGGTGGGCCAATGTCCGTTTCCCCCATTATGTGGAAAATCCATGCCGGGTTTTCCAGCAGGCTAGAAGTCTGCAGGATCCGGTCCGGGATTCCTATGGAGCCGGGGTCAGGCCTAGGTGCTGGGCATTAATAAACCCCTGGAGCTTGATACTCAGAGAGACTGTTGGTGGAAGATGAAGTTCCCTGCGCTCCCAGGGCAAAGAGAGGCCCTGAACAAGAAGACCATCCCTGAGCCAAGTGAGGCAATACCTGCCTGGACCTTTGTGTGCTGTGTGGGGGAGGTTTTCCAGAGCCTGGCGTAGCTGGGTCTGGCTGGGAGGTTGAGGTAGTGGGTGATAAGCCTGGTCAGTCTGGACCAGCATAGTTTAGGTAGAGAGGGCTCCAATTGGGAGCTAGGTTTTTCTTTTTATGATTTGGTTTTGGGGTTTGGCATTTGAGCAATTAAAAATAAAGCACTTTTTTGCTACAAGCTGGTGTTCCTGACTCTGATTGGCCTGGAGGACTGTGCTTAAGACCCCAAATTGTAGCATTTATGGCCCTCGTGCTACAGGGTTTGTCACAATATATATTTATATATATAATTATTCTCACAAATGCAGAAAATATTTGGACGTACCCAGCTCAAGTTACTGTCTGCATGTCACTGATACTAATCCCATCACTTTTTTAGTTCCTAATTGCCCCTCTTATAGCTGACAGATTCTGACAGACAGCTACACAAGGAAAGCGCTCTCGCTGTGGCTAAAACACATCCGGATGATAGGAGCTGTCACAGGGAGGCCGGCATGTGGACAGACATAACTGACTGCTTGTGCAGAACACTGAACCAGCCCGAGGAGTCACTCACTTCCCTATCTACCTGTCATCTCCATGGGCATTAGAAGATTGTCTCAGACAGAAGCAGTTTCACCTGGTTGGATCCTAAAAAGTATATGTATTTTTTTTAATTTATGTGCACAAAGAGTGAAAATTTTTAATATTTATTACACTCACCATTTCGGTAATTTGCCTTTGTTGAATTTCATGTTAAAACATCCAAAATACGGTGAAATGCATTTATTTCTACGCGGTGGCTATAAATAGCAAGACTAGGGAAACAATCATATGAACGCACAATCGCTGTCAGATAAAAGTGTTTTTACAAAAATCCTAGCTCGGTTACAAAGCTCAACCAAGTCTGTGCTCCAAGTGTTAAATGCATAATTTTGCCACATTTAACATTAGGCATTACTGATTAGTCAATTTCTTCACTTTTCTCAATTGTATACTTATATACCAGTATACCAATTTACAGCATATACCAGCCTACTCTAATTAAAGAGCCTGTAATATCATTTTGTATTTCCTTTGCTGATGCCCTTGTTTTTGTTGTAGGTCTGTAAAAAAATAAATGTGATTTGTTTTATACCTCCCTTTGGAACAAAAGTAACTTTGTATGCATATGTACGAGGATCACCCCATTCTGCCCCCCCCCCATTAAATCTGAGAGGACTGGGGGCTGCCCTGAGACTGTAGGTCTTCTACCTATAAAAATCAAATCAATTATAATAATATTAAAAAAGGGAGGGTGAAGGTGGCTTAGAAGCTTAGCTGCTCAATAAATAAGTAGAGCAATAACACATCCAGTCAATCAAAAGTGTCCTTTCATTGTTGAGGTCAAAGTTAGGAAGCAGTAAATTATCGGCTCACACAAAAAGTTCACCAAAATGGGTTTACCACATGGTTGAGGAGCACATGGCCCTCCAGGTGTAAAAGGACAGTGGGAAGAGGAAGCATAGACAATGTGGCAAACATAAATGACATTAAATGTGAATACCTACACCAGTTTTGATGAGGTCAATTAGAATTCTCCTTGTTTTTGAAAGAAAAGCAAATCTTGTCCATTAAAATAACATCAAATGCATAAGAAATACATTGCAGATGTTTTTTAAGGTTATAAGTTACTATTGTAGCTGAAATATCTTCATAGGTGTACAGAGGCCCTTTATCAGCAACCAATGGCACGTTGTGTTGGTAAATCCAAATTAAATGATAATTGATCATTAGAAAACCCATTTGCAATTATGTTACGGAGCTCCTTGTTTTCCATCAAAATGGCTAAGGGACCCCAAACCTTTGAACGGTACTGTACTTACAGGAATAATGAATAAAATTGCAGCCAAACAATTCAAAGTGCAGACCAGGACCTAACAATACCATCTCTGGGACAAAGATGGACCTGTAGTCCAAGGGGACATTTGACATTGCTGCCTACTGATTTCTATATAGATTTTTTAGCAAATCTAGAATCTGTGATTGCTTGTTAAGCTTTAGTCAAAGAGGGGAATAACAAATAATGCATTTTCAACCCCAGTTAGGTTGACAGGCCCAACATTTCCAGACATTCTCATCTACCTGTTGGTACATGCTGGACATCCTGACCCATTACAGTTCAGGAATGATTCTCCCTTTGTCTTATTCTGAAGCCAGTAAATAAAGTCTCATTTTTAACATACATTTTATGTAGATTTTTTCCACAATCCATATTCACATTGCGTTTTATCATAGCAAACATCAGATAGACATTTGGTAGAACAACCAATCCAATAATGTAAAATTAGGGCTTCTCATCACCTAGACAGAGGTCCAGGGAGGCATCTGTGTTTTTCCTGCACCAGTTTAACAATTGTTTTGCATCTTGGAAATCATATCTCAGAATAGTAAGTGAACTACTGTATATTCTACTTAATAAGCATACCAAACTGCATTGTGTGTGGCTATTGAAAGGTTGCGGCAATACTTAGCACTGCCACCAGAGGGCTGCTTTCAAGTATTTTTAACCTGCATTTAATGAAGTTAGTGATTATTTAGTAAAACATTTACTAAAAGGGTTACATTGGTAGAGAGATGCCTATGTCCCAATTTTTATTTTATAGTAATAAAAGTGTAATTAATATAAATTAATTAATCTTAATTTTATATAATATATATATATTTATTTATATATAGCCCTTTTGCTATCTGTCCAGTGGGCACCTACGTCTTTTGGAACTTTTCTTGTGTGTACACTTGTGTGAGCTGTGCAATCCACACACCTTTTGTTTGTGTATCCAAATTGTCAAATGAGGCACTACTCGCTATGAGCTGTTTATCTGTTGTGCAATGCTACAGAATATGATGGCGCTATATAAATATATACATGTATAAATGCAATGTATTTTCAATTTCACTGAACATGGTATTTTTCTTAGTATTTTTTTTTTACTTCTAGCATAGCAGTAGTGCATTAGTTTAACCACTTGAGGTCTGCTTAAGGAACTGCTAAGTAACATTCTATCGGGGTGTATTTGTCTATTGTTTAACAGTTAACAATGAGATTAATGTAACTGCATCTCCTCCTCTCTGATATCTGAACAGCAGTAGGAAGCGAACAATGTTTTCTTCTAACTAACCCCACTTTCCAGAAGAGAACTGAAGCTTTTACATTGATACTTGAACTTTTCCTGCCTCTTGGCAACTTTGCCGCTGAAGTTTACAAAAAACTCTACTTCTAGCCAATTATGATCCGGATAACACCACGGTAACCTCTTCTGGTTTCTCGCACATCAGCAGAGAAAGCCCATGATTTTAATTGTTTATTTTGACAGTCTTTGTATGTCGAGAAGTAACACATAACTACGTCCAGCTGTGAATCCCGAGGAGAGCTATTTTCAGTTTGTTTTATTTTTATGCATTTCTCAGGGAGCGTTTGCTTAACCATGTCTATGCATACATGTTTATGTTAATCCACTAGTGTCTGGAATAGATACGTTATCACCATGTACATAGTTTTGGACAACAAAAGCTGTGCTACTTGGTGTTTCATCCCGGCCGGTAAAGATGGTAAATCATAACTTTTAGTTTTAACAGATTATCTTGTGTATGTGTATATACACATAGGTAATTCTGGAACAGAAAAGTTTTTTTACTAAATAAAAGTGCATACCTCGACACTATAGGATACAAGGTTAGATTTCCCAAATAAGTGTCTTATTACGTCAGTATTAATCTACTATATTATATTGGAATTGTCTAATCCTGGTAAACAATGTGTTAAAGTATAAAAGCCTTGGAGAAAAATAATTCTCTCAGACTGCTGCAATAGCTGGATGAATCTAAAGAACACATAATGTACTGAAGCGATCAATATTTTTCTTATAATAAATGTCTACATTAAGATACTGGTTTCAAGTTCTCATCAGAAAAAACATTCACTGAATTTGATAAATGACACATTTTGCCGTTGTTTTACATATTGCCTGTCTCTGGAATTGTATGCCCTATGGCTATTCTCTTTGTGACTGGCTGGCCTATAATGAAAGTCAATAAAAATCAGTACCATGGACAGCTCACATTGTCAAAGTACCGGTATATGGATATGAAATAAAATATCCTGCCTTGATCTTTAAATTACAGAATGCTTCCTTGTGCTAATAGACATTATGTCTTTATTTTTTGAGGTTTAGACAGGTGCTGCAATGTACGATACAAAAGTAATACTACCTGTGGCATCAGCTATATACAGGGATCTGGCACCTCGGGCAAGTACTTTGCTATCTACTTTCCTCTACCCGAGCCCCCCCCCCCCATGATTGGTATCATCAAAGTGCCTGGTCTCATATCTTGGGGCTCAACCCTCCGGTAGGGGTATCGGGGTGAATAACTCCTCCTGTGGTGTGTGCTCTGGGTTCTGGTAATGTGACAATTTCTGCTGTTGGCAAGTTTTGGTGGCTGCACAGAAATGTATAGTTCGCACATCAATTTACCAAATTTCAAGCTTTGCTTAAGGTTTTGCCCCAAAGAGCTTGCAATTATTTTTGGATAAACTCTAATCCATCTTTTTTACAATAAAACAATGATTTGATTTTGATTTTAACTCTATTACAGGTTAGGTGCTACTGTTGAAAAAAACCCCCAATATATGTTCAGTAACATCCTCCAAGCTATATACTAAGCGACATAGGCGGTATTTCTGCATATTTTTTGGCTGCTTTTTACATTTGTTTTTTGTTTGTTTTTTCAAACCCCATTGGGGTCTTTAACCAGTCTGAACCCATTCTGTAACGGTTATTTATCTGTGTGTATATATGTTTAATTTTTTAAATATTTTTTTTAAACATTGTACGGAGGGAGACCTTTTCTCTTTCAGTCCAATATGTTTATAAAAAGATCTTTTCTATGTCACTTTATTTTCTTTTTTTTTTTTTTGAAGGCCAGTCATGTTGGAAGCCACTTGATGTCCTATAATGCATGAGTCACATTTTCTATAGGATAAAACTAGCAGTGGACATCCCTACATCGGTCAGGGGTCAAGATCCTGCTACTTTCTTTACCAGATAAAGCAATACAATACCTTCCAATGTATAATAGATCCCTTGCAGAACCCTCTGGCAGGGAAAAGATTAAGATGCATTTGGGGAATAGACAATCTCTGATTGACACCAGGCTGCAGGGCAGAATTAAAGGTGGTGAGCTTGCTCTGGGAAGCCCCTCGGCACTGTTTAAATAAGTAGTGTGCTTCTTTTTGGGGCAAGCTGTTATAAATCACTTCTTGGCAAAGTTATCCAAACGATATTTTTACCTACAATATTTTTTAGACAATGCTTCTAGTAATCTTTGTGGCACCCAGTACATCCCAATACGTTCAAGTGTGTGGCTTTGGGATACAATGAAAGAGTTGGGGGAAAAGTATTTTAGGCATTAGAAAAAACAACAATACATACATATACATATCCCATTAGAGCAGTGTATGTATTTGATACTTTGGGAACATTACCTTTTATTGTGACATTCCCTAATAGCTTTTGCCATAGCTCTTATTCATGGAATAAACTATGGGGTATATTCACTAAAGGTAGACTTGTCAGGCGAGTCTGCAAGAGAATGGTACTTTCAACCTCAGTGAGCTCCTGCTCTAGGAAGAGTTTTACTGATTCCGTATAATATACCTGGATAGGTAAATCGGCGAAATCAGCGAGAAGTCTCCAGCTCAGCCCTTCTGGCGGTATAGACCTGCCAATGTTGGTCCTTCATAATGAATAGTGAAGTGAAAACTCTCCTTTTTTTTAGCTGTTTATTGGTTATCATTTGGATCCCAATATATGAGTATTATTGCTTTCTTATGATTTTTACACATTGGTAATAGCATCACTAGTATGTGTTTCATAATGCATTTTAGTGTTCAAAAGTACAGAATGCGAAAGTAAAGCTTCAGAAGCGGTCCAAAAACGTATTTTTAATGCCAATAATTTTTAGATGCCTTTCAGAAGGATAAAAGTTTGTGGCCCTTTTTTGTGACAGTGGAGAGCAGACATGCCTCTCCCCAAATACTCGTCGAGTATTTTTGACAGTGCTATCCTCATTTTTACAGGTATTCAAATGATTTCTGGTCTTTTTTTCTTACACCATACTCGTAAAGCCAGTTAAAAGGAAGGATAGTCTTTACGTTACTATTCACCTAGTATAATTAATTAGTTGTGAGAAACTGTTCTTTTAAGTGGATGTTTTGTTCTGAAGCCAGTCTTTAATACAATAGGCCAAAAAAAGGAATGTTATATATCTTAATGGTATATAACAGGGGTTGACAGGGGTTGAAGTCCAATAACAGACAGAGGTCCGCAAGCCACTCAGCTCTGTTCTAAGAGTAAAATAACAGTCTCAGCGGAAAAGGAGATTGACGTGCATGGCAAAAAAGTGAATGTATTTTGTGAGAGGTCATAATAAAATGCCTGACAAGGTCATTTCACAGGCTCCTGGTATACATAAAATGGATGGAAAGTGGAATTGCCTTAAACTGTCAAAAAGTACTGCCTAAAAATTGTACTTTCCTGCTAGCAAAATATTTGTGATCATGACCATGTTGTGTTTGCCATACTCAAGGTATTACTAGACAGCCCTTTCATCTCCTAATGGTAAGGGGGGTTGGGGGGGGGGGTAATGAGGCTAAATAGTCTTCCTGTCAAATTCCATCTACCACTTTTCCACAACCATGCCTCCAATAGATTTCGTTTCACCCCTTTGCAGCCAGCATTTCTAGGAAGTTCTCAGGTGGGCTGACAAAAGAAACAGGCACCGTATGATATGTACTTTGTAAGATCTATTGAGTCTGAAGCTCTCATTAACCAAAGCAGGCTCCATTTTATAACCTATCCACCTTCTGTGCACCTGCGGGGAGCATGATGATAAGGGTGAGGAGCACCTGCGGGGAGCATGATGATAAGGGTGAGGAGCACCTGCGGGGAGCATGATGATAAGGGTGAGGAGCACCTGCGGGGAGCATGATGATAAGGGTGAGGAGCACCTGCGGGGAGCATGATGATAAGGGTGAGGAGCAAATGGAGAACTCTATAAGGCTGCTACTATATTACACAGTGTCCGGAAAGTTTTTGTAGCTTTACATCTTTTTCTATGGTGGTCCAAGAAAAGGTATAGACTTTCCGTTTTCCCTATGAAATCAGGGTTACATTTCTGCTGATTGCTCCAAATTTAGCACTTTGCGTCACCATTGTCTTAACAAATATGACCCTTATTATCAGTGATTCTAGCCACTCTGAGAAAATACATATATATTGCTACTACCGAAAAACGGCCACTGCGGTTCTTCAGGATGGAGCTACCCACACTGGTTAGGATATGTATGTAGAAATTACATACTTACATGATATGTCTTGTCAGAATAATTTAAAAATATCAATAATGCAGATTACATTCATTTTTTTCCTTTACCTCAAATCTGTAAATGACATTAGTGATTGAATGTTTTCTGCACAAGTATCCCAGTATTAGTGGTATATTGACTCTGCCCTTTAGCCTCACTTAAAATACAGACTAATTAAAAAAAAAAACGAAATTAGAAACGGAATTTAAAATATATTTTATTATTATCTGAGTGTGCAACATGAATATGCTGTTTGATAGAATGTTGGTGTCCAATCACCTAAAGTCCTAATGCTTAAAGCTATGTTGTTCTTATATGGCATTTTTCCTTATTGATCCTTACGTCACTATAGAATGGAGATATTTTGATTGAAGATAAACTTCTAGAATATGAGAAGCTTAGTTGTCTGTCTAGGGACCCCACTGCTGTTTGAGACACCAGTGAAAAGATGGAGAATACTTTTTTTAATGTCAACACTGAACCCAGCCACCAGGGTGAAACACACTAGGATCACGCAAACACTAGGTCCATCACAGACACACGGCATCTGCTGTGTGATGAAAGGTATCTAAAAGAGCAGTGTTTCACAATGAAGAGCACGGTAAAACTTGGCCAAACCAATACGGTTTTCTGTTTACTGTTCCATGAAAAATACAAACAGTATAAGTCAGTCTGTAAAACACAATAGAGCATGGAGTCCTCAGAGGTACGTCCCTGAAATTAACGCTACTAAACAAACGTTTATGCTCTTCAAATAAGTGAGAAGCATTGTTCCTGCATTGAAAAAGAATAAGAGAGAATTATTTGTCTTTCCTTTTTGTCCTACCAAACCATATTAACATCGAAAACATGATTGGAGAATTAGATAACATTAATAACTTTTTATTGTTTTATGTTTCGGTGAAGCTACTTAAAGCAAAGGCAATTTATGAAGCTCATCATTATTTGAAATGATTTAGATTATAACAAATGCCCACTAAGAGAATTACTCTCTCCCATTCTCCCTCCCTACCTTGATATTTACCAGGTTGACAGGTCTGAATAATAACCCATTTAGCGAACCCTCCCTGTTCCTATTCTCCCCCTGGAGCTTTCAGCCCTCATCTTTATTCATTTACTTCACTCCAGCCGTGACCTCTGTGTTCCTCTGAGCAACGTCTCTTTCCCGTCAGGGAGAAGGGGCCTTTTAAAAAATGGAAACTGCTCTCCCCTTGTACAGAATTGATTGGATAAAATCTAATGCAAATGCCCCTTTTGGCACAAGGATAATAACAGACATATGCAAAGGTTAACCCATTGCTAGTTATAAATATTTACCTACTAATATATATATATATATATATATATATACAGATAATTCACTTTTTTATGCACAGACATGTCTTTAGACATGTATTTAACATCATGTGACCACTAATTTAGACCGAATTCATTTTAAATGAATGCCAAACTAAAGACAAAAATACCATACATGTTTGCACGATGAAGGGATTTAGGCATCAAGCAACAAGAGTTTTCTTATTCTTTTTAGTATAACCCAGTTTGGGAACTAGTACTGGACACTAAGTACTGTACTGTATACCAGCACCAGCGATAGGTATCAGCACCAGGGTTGGACTGGCAAATGGGAAAAATTCCCAGTGGGTGGGAGCCTGATGGCCATACTTGGGACCTTCCATCTTCAGGTAGGCTGATGATGTTGTTGGGTGGGACAAGATTAATGTCATCGGCAGGCAAAGTCTATTCATTCAAGAGATTTTAGGCTGTTACATGGAGAATTGGTCCTATTACCCAGAGTCTCCAGCAAAACCCTGGGTGTTTCCAGGTATGCCGTTGGATTACCTTCACTGCTTCTCATGTGGCAAATGGGACCCTTCAGCTGGATATAGAAGACGGTACCCTGCAAGAGCGTAATATGTTCTCTGCAAGTGAAAGAGGCCAGTCCCCTCACCCCACAGAATGGTGTCCTTAATCCCCCTAATATGCAAGGGTAAACCCTGTGTTTTCTGCACAAGTGTCCCAGTAGTAGTGGTATATTGACCCTCAGTGTCATCCTATTACAGTGCCACACATCCACATGGAAGGCTGTGATCTGACCAGTGTTCCCTCTAAGCTGGGCGCTTGTGCGCGCGCGCGCGCGCAGACGTCCAAAAATTGTGCGCACAACAGTTTTTCCCAATAAAAAAAATATATATTATATGCGGTGCGGATATTGTGCGCACATAATTTTGGCTCTGGGAAAATTTTTGCACAAGAGAAATTTTCTGCGCACGCCACCTAAGAAAAATTAGATGGAACATTGGATCTGACCTCTCCTTTACCCACCTAATAGAGAGAATAATAAACTTTACATATGACCCCAAATGTTGCTAACCTTGGAAGATCGCAACGCTTACCTGTAACAATGCCAGCTTAAATAATTGTCATCATCAAGCCAGGAATGGATCCCCAAAAAAGCCTGAAAAAAAACCACATTAATCCAGGGCTTGACAAATTTGTTGTGAATCTAGGCACCAGGTAAAAAAGTTAGGAGCCAGGATTTTTTTAAACTAACAGTTGGTCAGGAGGGATCCGATCATCATCAGCCCACTTACTAAACTCACAGCATTTGACCTGGAAGCACCCTGGACTTTCAGGTCAGTGCTGTTTTTTTGTTTTGTTTTATTAATTTTTTTTTTTTAACACTTTCGATGCTGATGTTCCATTGGAGCACAGCATTGACTGATATTTAGTCCCCACAAGCTTGTGGGGACAAATGTTAACCCCTGCAATGCCACAAATGTGTCATACACAATTGTGGCATTGAAGGGGTTAACGCTGCACTGTAGCTCTCATGGAGCCATCGAGCAGCAGGGGAGGGTTGGGGCTGGTTTCCACACTCATGGAGACCGAAGAACCCTCTCCCCTGTCCAAGAAGCTGCCTCTGGCAGCTGGGACGCAATTGCTGGTCTATAGACCAGACATTGCAGGGAGGAGTCTATTTGATGACTGCTGTAGGCTTCCATGCCTACAGGAGTCATCAAAGTGCTTGTGGGGGCTCATTTTTGCTGTTGATGGTCTGCCTAGGCTTCCAGGAGACTCCAAGAACTTCGCGGGAGACTCCCAGAACTTCCAGGAGAGTTGGGTTAGCTGCTTCACCTTTCTCTGGAAAGCTGAACAAAGCTATTTATTTAAGCAGTCTGCTAGATCTTTATTCTCATTTATATAAATTGTTCATAGTCTTTTTATACATATACTCTCTAATACACTATTGCTTCCAGTGCTGGAACATTGCATTGCTAAGCCGACACCAGCACAACACGGTGTGGCAGAACATTTAACACTGCTTGACTGCTTGTTAGCAAGACCTTTAAGCTTTCTAGCCAGGGATCCTCTTACCACAGGTGATGTGCTTCCTTAATTACACTGACCCTTACACTGCTGGACTGCTCTTCCCATTCCCTTCCAGAAATGCAAACCCAATTTATCCATTCCTATTGTCATTCCACCCACTTACACCACAGTTCCAGAATAGGCAGCATCCCCGGTGTGATTGACCTGCAACTGCCAGGGGCCGTGCCCTACTGCTTGATGGCACATCTTTCTTGGTGTGGAAGCTAGTACAGCTGTGAAAAGGGGTGTTCCTGGCAATGTGGAGTGACAGAAGGAGGTGTCCTGTTGCTGGTGGGAGATGTATTCAGTCTACTTCCCTGGATACATCAAGTTCACCCTTCATTTCTTTCTTGAACGTTGCCAAGCTGTGAGATCTGTTCCTATAGACCACTTGCATTGGGTCTTTGGTACACCTCCTTACCTTACTTGAAACTATTCGACTTTGCTTAACCTCCCAGCTTTTGACCCTGGGCTTCCTATCAAAATTCTCTTGATTGTCTCCTGGTCCAGGACCTTAGCTTTTGTGATCCTCTGCTGCCTGCCCCTGACTTTTTTGACTGGTTATTCCTGTTTATTGTCTCTGCCTGGTATTGGGTGCCTACACCGCCTGCCTTAGATCTCCCAACCCAGTCCCTCCCTACACATATTGTGTTAAGGTGAATACCATCCCTGAACTAAACCTTTAACCTGGCATTGT
Organism: Spea multiplicata; assembly: GCA_009364415.1. Classification (NCBI taxonomy): domain Eukaryota; kingdom Metazoa; phylum Chordata; class Amphibia; order Anura; family Pelobatidae; genus Spea; species Spea multiplicata. The sequence goes on from VKOC01016108.1 coordinate 33,759, forward strand.
GGCATTCAAATCAAAAGAAAGACTAACAATGTTGCTTTATTCAGTGGCTGACTGATCTAAATACCTGTTGACACCCAGATGAAATAAGTTTATTTACCCAAGAGAGTTTTGGCAGAAACTTTTTTTTTTGGCAGGTTTACAGGAGTTTTAACTCTCTCACTTCACCATTCATTATGAAGGGCCAAATCTGACAGATTTCCCCTCCAAGAACATCTGAGCTTGCCGTGCAAAATATATAATTCCATGTGTAAAAAAGAATTAAATAATTGTAAATTATTTAACTATACATTAACAAGGCCAAACAAGCTCTTCCTGCAACAGACGCTTACTGAGAAGTTAAGGAGCTGAAATATAAGGCCCTGGAAACTCTTCTGCCAAACTCCAAAGATACCTTCTTTAGTACAACACCTAGAGGTACCATGAAGTTATCAAATGAGGGATTTGTTCCCAATTAAACCTCTTTCCAATGTTTTTTGTGACAAATTGAGCCTGGGCAGACTTTCAAGGAAACCTTCGCAGAAAACATGGAGGGACAGTTCTCAGGGACCTTTTATGCTAAAAACACTTTTGAGTATTGCAAAATCTTGTGAAGTATATGAAATGAAGCAGAGCTTGGTCGTCTTCACCAAGATAGATTGGCAAATGGATAGACATATGTGGTACGTATCTGTGGATAAGGGAAGACATGCGGTTTATGTCACATTCTTGTCATTTCTCCCAAAGGAATAATAGTAAGAGAATATAATACAATTTATTTCTGTTATAGCTTGGACAAGATAACAGATTTCACAATCCTTTTGCCTCAACACCCTGGTCATCATTTGGACAGGACCATTTTTTACTTGTCTGCATCCTTTCCTACTGATCATTGATTTTTTCATTCAGACAGATGAACGATAACCATGGTCCAGCATCAGATGAATAGTTATAGATAAAAACACATTAGAGCTTGTTGCTTTTTTTTTGTTCGCAGCTACATATTGACAAAATATCCAAGAATACAGAGCAATGTTTAAGTCCCTTTCAGCTCCCACATTAAAGACATTTGTTTTGCTTTCCATCCATTTTGTATCTTGATACAGCTGCTTTTATTAACCTTATGTTACAAGAGGCTGTGTCTATCAAGGCAAACTCAATGAATCTTCCTCTTTCCAACAGACAAGTGGGTTGTGTCTCACAACCAAGGCAGACTCATTAGAACCAATCTGTTGATGTTTTCTTCTTGGGTATGTCACACACTCAACCAATCTTCCCTTTTTATGCCATGCATAGTGCTGCATGTTCTTCCCGAACCAATTTAACCTCAGTTTCATCTGTCCACAGAACATTTTCCCACTAGGGTTGTGAGCAGCTTCCTCTCTAGTGTCCTGCCATAGACTCCATACCTGTTCAGTGTTTTGCATATGGCAGACACATAGACACATAGATGATAGCCAGTTTCAATGGTCCCTTATAACCTTTAAGTTGTTGCTCTAGGGTTCTTTTTTACTTTATTGAGCATTCTGCATTGTGACCTTGGGTTCATCTTAGCTGGGTGCCCACCTCTATGGAGAGCAGCCACAGTACTAAACCGCCTCCATTTAAAAACAATTTGTCTAACTGTGGACTGCTGAATATCTCTTTGAGATTACTTTGTAACCATGCCAGCTTTATGCAAATCAACAATTCTTGATTGTAGGTCTTAAGAGATTTTTTTTTGTCAGAAATGGTTCACATCAGCAAATGCTTCTTGAGAATAATAATAAGTCAAAATGTTTGGGGGGGGGGGTTTATGTCAAATTAGCTCTAAAACCTCCTATATTTTATGGGTTGGACTCCAGGTTTGCTCAGTCTTGACTCCAATTGTTTTTTGTTGAAGTCATTAGCCTAGATGTTCGCATACTTTTTCCAACCCACACTGTAAATGTTCTATTCAATATGGAAAAGAACAATACAATAATTTGTGTGTTATTAGTTAAAATAGTTTATTCTCCCCACTATGTATATATGTACACATCAAAATCTTCATAAAGGACCATGATAACAATAAGATGTATAACTACATGTAATTGAACTCAAACCTAATAAAACTAATACACTACAATTATGATTATATCTGGGAAACGCTATTTTAAGAGACAGGACATATCTGCAGTTTTAATGTCATCTCTCTGGACCTCGAGGAACTTTTTTCGGGAGCTGCATATGTTCAGTAATGTTGACTTTGAATCCAGCACAAGAAAAGTTTATATATATATATATATATATATATATATATATATATATTATATAATAAAGACATAGGATTCTATGTGTCTCTCCACTCCTTAGAGACCTCATTCGCTCAGATTTTCATGTGACATTTCACAATGCAAGTAAACATCTACCTGCCTTTGTTTTATGGGTCTATCCTAACTAATCATCTCACCAGAGCAGTCTGGAGACCTCTGCGTGTTCCGACTGCTCCCTAGTAACAGATTTATCCTGCTGCTTAAGGCAGGAAGATCTAATTTTTCCTCCCCTATAAAAATGAAATACTTCAGCAAGACTCCTGTCTTAAGTCAGGAGATCCTGGATAGTGTTTTTATTTTATTATTTACAACATACCTTGACATTTTTGCCACCACAACCCTTTTCTAGGCATTTTTATACTCCCATCACTCACCATTTGTCTCATGGTTTCTCTGTTAACTAGCATTTTACACAGAATCATGTTTCGATGAATGTGATGTGTTTGTGTAACTACCATTCTTCTTTAAACTCTGTAGTGAGATGCTTTCTGTTAGAGAAAGAGAGAGTGAGAGAAACATAAATAATAAAAAGAAAAAAAATTTACAAATGAAAAAAACATATAACCAGTAGCCTACATTTTGATTAAACGGTGACATTAACTATATCCTGTCTGACAATACGAATACATTACCTTTCTCTTTAATTGGCATTAAATATTTGACACATTTTCACAGGAGGCTGGGCCAAGTTTGGTATCTTTGCTATAGTTACATTCGGCATAAAACCTTTGAAACAGCATTCATTTTACCAAGATATATATATATATATATATATATATATATATATATATATAATATTAGACGTGCAAATTGACCCCAAAAGATTTGGATACATTTTTCATTTCGTTTTCGTCCCCTTTTGTTTTCAGGCAACAAATTACTGTATTTCCCCATGTATAGGATGCTCCAATGTATGCAGATGCAGCTTAATTTTGGGGCCTGAAATTTGAAAAAAAAATGTATTACATAGTTATTGAACTCAAGTTTTATTTATCATAAAATTCATACTTTATGACTACAAGTGCACAGCATATCTAACATATTGACACCTAGTTTAGGCCAAACTGTGTATCACATTACAAAATATAGTGGTAAAACATAGAAAAAAAAAGTCTCTATAATTTCCTCCTTAAAATTCAAATGATTTTCTTAAAAGCTTCCTTTAGAAGTCCTGCATTGTAGATCCTTACCAAGTACGTATCTTTTGGCTCATGTATCCAGGATTTTACCTGTGCTTTCTACTTCATTCTAACAGCTACTAACTTCTCTAACATATCTTTGAAGCATTCAGTTTATCATACTAACACATGCATTGTGTAACAAAATCTGCTCTCCAAGCCTTCTGAAACCCACTATCTGAAGAGAGGAACTTGCAGAAATCAAAAAGCTTTTCTGAAACATCTTAAGCCCTCTGTAAACCATCATTTGAAGGCTATTACAATCAAGATATTCAACACCAGTTGGACTTTGCC
>VKOC01016108.1:42500-66692 GCA_009364415.1 Spea multiplicata
GCAGTATTAAAAGTAAAATCCAAAAGAACTTCTGTAAATATATGATGTTTGGTTTTATATCTTTAAACTAGATTCTTCTTAGCATAGGGACACATTCTTTTTTAACATTTTGCTGAGGATACTGCATTTATTGCCTTTAACCTTTTTTTGTTGTTGTTTTCTCACTTTTTCCATTTGATGCTGTAATGTCTGTTGCACAACTGAATCTAATTCTGTATGTGTTATAGCTTAAAGGAAGTTCTTTGAACGCTGCATATCATGGATTTTTGATTTGTTGATGATGAAGAACCATGTGAAGTGTAAAATATAGTTTTTCGGTGCTCTTTTATTCTGTGCTACAGCCACAAAAGATGTTGTTCTTCCTCTCAGAGGCTTTATGCCAGTGAATATTTCTGGGTGCTTGTGGTGGGCTACTCTGTTGTCCTAATGGATGCAGTACAACTTGACCTCAACAGCAGCTGTTGGACATAGGTGCCCCTCACCAAAAGTCGTACACTGCACCACAGTGGAGGTCTTCACATGAGACAGCTACTTTCAAAAACTAGGACATTATTGCACACACAGCAATGTATGTGCTACAAACAGGCAAACCAGAATTCAGGATACTTGACAAAATGTCAGCATGTTTACTCAAACAAATTTCTCAAAGTGTATTTAGTATATTAGTGCTTGCGTGTTTCCAGCTTGGTTCTGATTGGTGGACTTGTTAATGTCACCTGTGTTATTTACATTTTTCTGTTAACAAAATATCCACAATTGTGAAATATATGTGTGAGGCACAATTATTGGCACCCTTTTAGTCAATAATTTGTGCTTCCTCCCTTTGCCAAGATAACAGCTCTGAGTCTTCTCCTATAGTGGTTGATGTGGTTGAAGAATACATAGCAAGGGACCTGAGACCGTTCCATATTTAACCTAGGGCATAAGGTACTTTCCCATATGGCTACCTCTATGTGTGCGCCAAACCCACCTCTGGTGTTTATTGCCAAAAAGCTCTATTTTGGTTTCAACTGACCATGAACCCAATCCCATTTGAAGTTCCAGTAGTGTCTATCAAACTAAAGATGGTTTAGTTTGTTTTCGGATGAGAGTAAAGACTTTTTTCTTGAAGACTTTCTGACCCCATGCAACTAATGTCTGCAATTCTCCAGCTGGGATCCTTAGAGAACCATCCACTTCACAGTGCGTTGAGACAATATAGAGGCACTCTTCCAGGTGGATGCATAATTCATATTCAATGGTTTTGCCGCACATCACAGCTATATTCTTAAGTCTTACCCATTGTAATGAACGACTAAAGAGATTTGGCCTATGTGTTACTTTATATTTATACTAATTGATATCCATGAGAGAAAAGTATTTTGCGCATTTGTTTAAGAAAAGATCAATAACCAATATATGTAAAAAATAAATAATAGTCATTTTTTTACAGCATTCTTTGTTCATATTTACCTAGGGTGCCAATATTAGTGAAGGGCACTGTGCATGGTACAGCCATGACTTTCTCTGTACTAAAAATATAAGTATACTAGATGTTTTCATTTTCATAATCATGTGTTTCCGTTACCAAAAATACCAAGCACTTATCAAATTATAAATCGCCATGAGAAAGAATTATTCTCCATCCGAATATAATTCTACTTTATTAATTGCATGTGAATATTATTTTCATGATTACTAAAATGTTATTTTGCAGGGAAAATCAGGTCTTTTTTACCATGTAGCTATGAAACTCTGTTTTTGTGTATTTTTATTGCAAACTGTGAATATAGTTGACATCAATTTAGAAACACATGGGAACATAGTACAGAAAAATACTTAACTTATTAAAGATATCTGGGAAAATATAATGGAAAAAGTTTAAGGCTCATTTGCAACATTATTGATATAATTTTTAAAGTGAAAACATATCCGCACAATGGTTAACTACCCCTGCCTAAAATCTGTAGAGGATATGTAGAGGAAATTGTATGATTTTTACAGGCAGATTCTATGGGAGAAGACGAATCTCTCCCTTATATCACAGAATCAATGTTTTCAACAGCAAGGATAGAAGGGAAGGTCTGTTATACCTGAGTGTGCTCAGGGAATGTTAGATGCCATGATACAGAGAAAGAATTACAATTTTTTAACAAAATAGCTGGAGTCAGATGAAGATGCGTTTCCTCCAAGGAAGCAGAGAGGGGGTTAAGGGAAAATGTCAAGAAAAAATATATATATACATCGATATATACATACTGGATATATATAACCTATTCTTCGATGCTATTGCATCACAAAAACATAAAATACAAGATAAAACTACCGTATTTGCTCAATTATAAGACAAGGTTTTTTCAGAGCAAATGCTCTGAAAAATATCCCTCGTCTTATAATCGAGGTAGTCTAATAATCAGACCTCAAATAGAGCTCTGGCTATGAGACTAAGATCCAGATCCCCCGCAGCGCTGCAGGGGACCTGGATCCTCATGTCTAGTAACCTCAGCTGCTGCCGGCACTTCCACCGGGCGTCTATCACCCAGCGCAGGCGAAAGCGCCGGCAGCAGCGGAGGTTGTCTATGCGCAAACCTAACCTGGGAGGGGGGGGCAGTAAAAAAACTTTATTTCCTATAGGGTCATCTTATATTCAGGCTTTTTCTTTTTTTCCTAAATTCATATTCAGATTTTGGGGGGGTCGTCTTATAATCAGGGTTGTGTTATAATTGTGCAAATACGGTATAAGTGGTGATGTGCGTTATGAGGGCTGGGTTGTACTTTTAAGTATTAATCAATGAAGCTCTGTGATGTTCCACTTATCAGGAATACTGTTAGGTTTAAGAGTTCTGTATATTTGCCTCCATCAATACTCTCCTTTTAAACAACCACCAGCCATAGAGACAATATTAAATACGTGATTGCTTTCTATATATCTCTTGCAAGTCACAGTACTTGTTAATAAATGGGACTGAATATTTAAACAGTGGTTTTACTGGAAAAATGATGTAGGAAAAATAAAGTGCTGAGGGAATTGTGGTTCTAGTGACTCAATATTAGCAATCTCGTAGTAATTACTGAGCTACAATAGGGGCAATTTCATACCCACATTGAGGTTTTTCTGCTACATTAAAAAAGTATAGAATGTGAATAAAGGTGGATGGGTTATATTTATTACTGTTTAATGCTCGCAGGATATTCACGTGCATTGCATTGTTCTAATATTATTTCTGTAACCTCGCATTGAACCTTTGACCTTTCATAATGTAGCTGATGTTGGTTTGCTTAGCAACTGATAAACTAATCATATATTTCCATGACAACAGATTCTGTACTGACTCGTGACATATTGAGGCAGTGGAAGAGGTGTTCCAGGATTGGGATCAGGCAACCCTGTACAATGTGCCAATAGAATGACACGGAGAGGACGGGTGCCTTTCCATTCGGTCACTTTTCTCCATTGGTTGCCCTCTCCCTTATTCTTCTTATTGGTTGTTTTTGTGAAATTCTAAAATACCATTTAAATCAGGGGTTAAAGTATAACATTGTGTACATTCCGCCTGTGAGTAGGTAGGCAGGACCAAACACCACTCTCCCTGCCAAGATATTAGACACTAACCAGAATGCAGAATAATCAGATGTGATTTCTGGGTCCTCTGGGTGAAATCTAGATAATTCCCAGATATTCCAATCATGAGGCACCTTCATGGTGGCCCAGCTGTGTGGATATCAAAGCCATTGACCACCAGATTTTAAACTATTTCCTTTTGTCCTGGTACAACCTCCACTGAATTATACATAAATCATACAATTTGTACTGTTAATTAGTTATTTATGGAGACGGGTCTGGGAGTACTTCCTAACACTAACATGGGATGTATCCCATTACAATAATTATCATCCTTTTTTTATCAATCGCTAACATATAACCCAACGCTGAACAATATAAAGATGGGATGGCTAACAAATACATAACAAATAAAATGTACATTTACACCTACTGATACAACAGAAGTTGAGCACCCCCCATTAGCTTGCTATTTGGCTTTTTGGGACTTTTGTACAACGTTCCTGGCCAAAATGGTGGGCTTATGAGGACCCCATTTATGAGCTTATATTCTGAAATTATTTATAGTGGTATTTGAGGCAAAATGATGAAGTAAAATTAGCCAGTGGTAGCTTTTCTAGCACTACAAGTAAGTGGTTGTAGGATGCAAAATAAGATTAAATAACATGAACAGAGGGGTGGATAGTAATTAAACTTTATAGCAGCTCTGGACAAGTAGTCCAAATGTGGTTAAATATCTTTCTATTTTGTAACTTAAAGTATGACAGTGGAGCGCTTGTGATTTTACAGAAAAGTTAGGGGACACATCAGATATTTACGGTTGAACAAAGCAGATTTCATAACACCCCAAAAATTACTGAACAACAACCACAACGTGTTGATGTCATTTGTCCTCACGACTATGGCGAAGTCTGATATCAATATCATTTTTATGAATTAACAATTCTATCTAATTTGGAAAAACTTCGAAACATAAGAACATCATATAGACTGATTGGAATTCAGTCTATATGATGTCATTGTAATTGTATTGTGCACTGGGTGCCAGATCAGGTAGAAGTCTCAATTCTTTCCTTTTTTAGCCCTGGTATTTCTCTTGGGCGCCATCTATAGGTGTTCTGGGCACGAGCAGGATATAAACTTGGGGTTACAAGGTTAAAAACAGGAAGGAAACAGGCTTGGAATAACAAGCTCTACAGGTTGGTGGGGAACTAGAAGCCCTCTGGCAGGGCACACGGCAGGAGCACAACTGGAAGCCCTCTGGCAGGGATGCTGGCAGACCGAAGCAGACAGGCAGGCAGTAACCCACAGAGGTAGCCATCCGAAGCCCAACCCTTCCACCCCAGTTGTACAAGGATCTTTGAAAAAAATATTCTGTATGAGAGAACACATTCTTGATGTGTTGCTGGAATGAAGGGAGTAACAAACCTTCGTGACTGGACTGTTTTTTTTTTTTTTGTTAATGGCAATTTTTCATTTCTTGTGTTTATGTTGTAATTTCATCTTTCCAATTTTTTTTACATTTTGTTTCCAGGACAAAATAGCTTTCTTTATTATATCCTTTTTAGATTTATTTTGATTCATATATATGTATTTTAAAAAAAATTGTGAAAAATGTGAAGAAATTTGAAAAATACATTTACTCATCTATAAAAGTTAATGAAAGAACCTGTTAAATAGAATCTAATATTTCTCCTAGAAGTTTGAGTTTAGAAATACCCAATGTTTTCATGTGTTTATGCTTTCTTTGTGCACGTTATGTGGCAATAAGTACAAGTAGCATTTTGGCCCCTTTACAGCCTACATTCTTTTTACTTATTTTTGGAAAGAAAGGATTTTATGATGTATATTTCTAGTGTGAGGGGCACAAGGTGTTTAGGCACCTCCTAGGCTCCTCTTTTTACATGAAAAATATATATATATACATTTTTTACATTTTCTTTCACATTTTCATGGAATTGGATGGTTCCTTTTATGATGTATTGGTGACATTACTGAAGTATTTATTATTTTTACATTATACTAGATTTTTATTTATTCTCTTTTTTTAAATTGTTATTTTATATTTTTTTAACAAGATTGCTGTCAGTGGCTGAGGCCACAGATTGGACTCAACTTTTTGAAATCTCTCCACGAGCCTATACACAATGTTCTATATCTGCCTGGGGAGGATTGCATTGGAAACAATTACACAAATAAGTGGTCCCCATTATCTCTGACAACCAGGTAGTGATATTTGACTGATGCAGCCATTTATATAGAGACATTGTAACGATAATAGGGTAGAAATACATCTGGGGAAACCAGGGAAAAAAACATCTTGTTGATTCTCACAAGGAAGCTAACCACCTCCCAGGCAGCCCCATATTTATCCTGTAATCTTAATTGAGAAATGTAAGAATATAAAATGTTGATGTCAATGCTGGCATTAAAATTGATTCATCCTCAATTGTGAGGAAATATCCCACAGCACCTAAGAAACTGTAGTTCTTGGAGGTAGGGTCAGATAAGGGCCTATGGAAATTTGAAGTTATCTGCTAGCTCTTGCCATAAATAAGATATTTGGTCTGCTTGTGAGTGCTGAAAGTCTTTGTTTTGGAGTAAGGGCAAAAATAAGCACTTATGGGGCATACCATATAGTGTTTTCCTGATCATTCATCAGCCTCTAATTGTGGTACATAAGGGAGTTAGATTTACTTCAATTGGATTTTTCTTACCATGGGCATGTCAAAAATAACACAAGTCTAGTTAAGATACAAACTCCTGGTCCTTAGACTGGGAAATTTTACCCCCCCCCCCTTAAATCACAGTTAAAACAATTTATGGAGACTTATTTTGTTTTTATTTTTACTATTCAAATAAACTTTGAAAACGTTTTCTTGAGTGTCACACAGTTGCATGGCTGCAGCAGAAGAGGTAGGATATGAAATTAATAAAACTGACTCAGGTTCACCTTCCCAGTAAATGAGATAGGAAGAGACACCCAACTCTCCAGATCCCAAAATATTTTATTGATGGGTGGACTTAAAGTTGTGTTCATATGGTGAAGGTAGGATCTCTTGGAAACACAATGCTCAACTAATTCATAGTCTGTGAGGCCCACATAATTTCAAGCTCACAAAACTCAGTAGGGTTATTCAGCAAAACTTGTGTGAAAGCCGGGAGAGTAATTTGGGTTATAAAAGAGTCTACATATTGGGAAGCATCTCTCTGCCTACAAGTCCTGACACTATTGCTCAAAAACACAGTTAACATCAGGCTGGACGATGTCACTGGAGGGAAAGAAGCTAGTTGGGATATGGAGTGGGGTGGATTTCCAGACGGACGAGGGTTATATTATTAACTCCCTCTATATTTTAAATTATTAAATCACAATGGAAAATATATTAATTGATAAGCTAGAGCTTAAATTTGAGTTTTATTTTTGAAGGTCTGATTTTAGTTTCTGGAACTGTTAGTGGCTATTACGTAGATCCTGTAACTTGTTATAGCTTAACAAGCCCTCTGTGTTAACACTGTTGAAATCAATGCATTAATTCCCAAATAAGCCCCTTTACACTTTACTTGAGATTTTACAAGTGTGTATATTTGCTGACTTTGACAACAAAATTAAATTCAGTTTTGCAAAACTCAAAAATTTGGCTCATTTTAATTAAAATATTTTACAATATGTTCAAACATGAAAGGGTAAATCTTGTTTTTTTCAAGTACCTAAGAAATTGGCAGTTTGTAAGAAAAAAATGCAGGTTGGGATCAATTTACTTTTATCTGCCAAATATCCTAATTACAGTCGGTAGATGAACTGTTCTCAATCGTTCCTAAATTTTCATTATGTGGTTCATTTTGTGCAGTTTTTGCTGCCAAGCATTTTTAGCATTGGAAATTGTACTTCTTATTCTTTTTCCATAGAAGGCACCAATTTAGTGGAAATAATGGCACATTTCACTAAGACCTGTTGTGACACCACTTACTCTTTTTGTCATATACCCCAGGCGCAGAAGAAAAAAAAACTCCTTTTTTGATATACCATCCTTTGCAAGAATATCAGTGTTGTCTAAGTTCGCTTAGCTTCTTAGTAAGGTTGTTATCTTCTTCTCCGTGCAGGCTACTTACGTAAATCAGTAAAACCACCAAAAATAGTTTAGAGGAACACAGTTCTGCTACTTGCCTCAAATATACTCTGTGTCTTGGACACTGCAATGCCAGATGAACTATGTGGTACTGGTCCAGATTTATCATTGGCATTTTCCTAAGCAGAGTTTGCTAGAGAACCAACTTCTGATTTTGTTTGTGCAGCACGTAATTTTGAAAATTAATTTTTAAATTGATACTCGTAATAAAATATACTTTCTACACTGTTGCTTTGTGTTACCACTGAGCTCTAATATTGAAAATCAATCTGCAAATACAATGGTGGACAGCCGTTTCATGATGACATTGAGCAGGTAACAATTAAGTAGGTGGCAATAATTCCCTCCAGTGGATATATGACAGTAGTCAAGCACATCTACAGTGTGCTTTTTTCCCATTGCTTTTATGGACCACTTTGGCTCCAGGCAATAATTGGTAGATAGCACCCAAAATCTCATTACTGCTTTAATCGTATAACTAATCTCTTTGCTGTCATGATTTTTAATCTAATTCCCATGCTAAATTCTCTAGAGCCTTTGTATCAAACATCCTTCATGTGTAAGCCCATAAAGCCAAAATTCAAATGTTTGATGGGAAATAAAATACATGGACAAAAGGTGTTATCTATCATTATTTTATCCAAATTCATCAAATCACCAGATCTGAAATGGATTATGCATTAACACAAACCATTCATTGTAATGCTTCTTGACATCTACTGAATTTTAAACTCCAGATAATCTAATATAATAATAATACTGTAGTAATATCAGGAGACTTATTTCCATGAAATAATAGGGGGGTTACTACTGACTCAACACTCATGCAATGTGATGTGTGTACCGAGAGCTCATAAAGATAATCTTTATAATGTATATTTGCAATGTTATCAAAATAAATGGATCATTATTGTCCTACATTTGCATAATACCATCTGTCATTTTAGGTAACATATTAATAATCCAACATAATCCAACATGGGGAACAGGTGAAATCCAAAATAGAGAAAATACCAATAAAGTGATATTAAGCGGTACTCACATGTTAGAAGATTCTAATAATGTATTTCAATCTAATTGAACATGTTTCTTTCGAGCTGGGGTAAACAGGTATGGTCTTGAGCCAAGGTTAGACCCCAGTGCCTGACTTCACATGTGTCTACAAACAACAGCCAAACCAGCTCCTGTTCCATAGTATTTTGGTCTTTGTGAGCATACATTCAAATTAATTGAAATCTTAATTAATTTTAAAAAAATACTTTAATTGTTTTTTTCATGTTGGGGTGGTTTTATCCTGGCACCAAGCTGACCTTTCACTGCCCTCATATTATAGAGATTTTAGATGACATACCATTGTGATACATCATAATATCAATAATATTTACTATATATATATATATATATATATATATATATATATATATATATATATATATATAGCCTTAAATCGACAGATAGATATTTGTTGATTATGTAAAATTTTTGCTTAAGCGTAAATATTGGAAAAAAAGAATTAAAGAGTTAATCTGCAACACAACATTATTTTCAGTCACATCTTTCTGCCATAACCTTATATTTTCATCAAGTAATTTTTCATTTCTGTGGTAGGGAACCTGCTCAGATCAGCATTTTTTTAGTAACTGGATTACTGCTGTCTTTCCCTGGAGGGAACACGCTGCCTGTTCTGTATTGACCAGGGAATATTACTGCAGGCTCATTTCACAAACATTGTTTTCTGCTAATACCATTTAAAGCAAGATTTATCAATATGTTTAAAAAAATATGTGTTTTTTTTCTTCTACATAGACAAACTTAACACCTAGTATAAGATTCACAAAAATTACATTGAAGATTAGAAAATATCAAAATGGCTGTGAATAAGGATAATGGTTTCCCTAATAATACTGTTTCATTTGATACATATACTATTTTCAATATCCTCAAACATCGATTAAATTTAGGAATGACACATGATTTAGGCAATCATGTCTTGCCTGGCTACCCTCTCCCTGTTGGAAAAAAACTATGCCTTAAGGTTCAGGGCAACATTTTCCAGCAAATATGCAACTGGTTTTCAGATGAACGGCATAATTATAACCAGGGGAGAATATTATTGTATCACAAAATAGAATTTGTCCATTTTATAGGTTCGCTTATTTTTGCCTTTAATGGTATGGTTTATTCAGTCACAATTTTGCTAATTGAATTTACTTTAAGATGTTTTTATGTTCTATTACAAATGGTGAACAAGCTGCTGAACTCTAAGGAAGCTAGTAAATTTGATATTGCCAGTTTATGGGAACCGGGCAGCATTTAAAATTGAACACAGAAGAAACCAAAGACATTATAAGAAGATAAAACACTATATTGTTTTTTTTCAGAAGTCTCAAACAGACTTAGACACCGGGTAGCTCCTAGCATTAGTGGGACTCAAAATTCATCATGTTTGACAAAATATATTGTCCCTCCCCTTCAAAAAAGATATAACTAAATTCACCCACCATCTCCCCACTCCCATAAAGAAAAAATAAATATAATAATTGTCCTTTCTTCTGTCAAAGGATGGTAGTCCACTTAAGGAACTAGAGATATCAACCTTGGCATTTGCTTCCACGTGCGGAGTGGCTCATCAAGGTACGGGGTGCTGGTGCATGATAGAGAAGGTGGTAGGTCCCTAACTTTTCTCCAACTTCAAATCCTTTAGACTTGATATGTCTCCACTTCGTAGACCTCTGTACAATCAGAACAAAAAGCAACTTTGTGTAACCTCTACAGAAACTAATTGATGCTACTCTAAGAGAGACCTAGTCAGGAGGAAAGGAGAAAGTCTATCCAATCCAAACATTAACAACAGAGAAACTCCACAAGCAAAAAAGGCACATGTTTCTCTTGTGAAATTGTCAGTGCCTCCTTGGGGCAGAAAAGCATTCAACACTTACATTTGTGTAAAACTATGTTGCAACATATACCGTATTATAACATTATAGGCCACATCTGATTATAGTCCACACTCCTATAGTTTGGTGCTAGTTTAAAGAAAATTTAATTTAAAAGAAAAACATTAAAAGTAGGCTAAATTCTATCTCTCACTCTCGTCTCCTCTAACTGCTTACATGCCCATTCTCCTGCACCTCTGCTTCTTCTTGTACATCCACTTGCATCTTCCTCTACTTGTCTCCATGTCTCCTGTCTTGCCTCCTATCACACTTCCGCAAAACAGATTCTCGGTTTCTGCACCTGTCTTTCTCCACAAATCTCTCTGCAATATTCTTGCTTCTTAGACTACTTCATCAAAAGGACAGACTCCCTCATTCCTCCATTTGGGAGATTGGCTGTGTCCCGGAAGCTCTGCTCTTTTGCGGAAGTGTGCCGGGTGTCCTGACAGAAGACCCGAGAACAAGCAGATGAAGCCTGAAGACAGAAGAATGGAGCACAAGAAGATGCAAGAGAAGAAGTGTAGCTACGTGAAAGAAGAAAGGGGCATGGAAGCGATCGGCAGATAAAGTTGGGAGACTGAGAAGATCTAACCCCCAATTATAGGAGGTATTCCTAATTTAAAGATCTAAATTAGGGGGGGAATGTGTCCTGTAATCAGGACAATATGGTATACCTTATACATGTGAAGAAAAGCAATTTCCTTTTGAAGCTTACTGTCTATCATAGCCTCTAAAATGGTAGCTTGAACTGATTTATTTCTACAGCCATAAGATAAAAAGCTGTACTACATGTTCTTTAAAACTAAGACCTCTTGTGTTACTGCTTCCACTGGTTTAATCTTGCACATAATATATGTTATTGGCCTACATACAGTATGAAATTCAAACGCTATCTAAAAAAATTGTAAAGTTACCTAAAGAGATAACAAACTAAGGGTAGCTTTATACAGCACTCTAAGCCATTTTTTTCCACTAACCTCCTTCCCCTAACAATGGATATTTGCTTAATCTATACTCCCCATTGGGTTAATCAAATATCATTAAATTGGGGTTTAGAATATAGCTGATAGATATACATAGACCACCTCATATCGCAGCAACAACTGCAGTCCTTGGACATTTATCCATGCTCGTGTTAAGGATAAATCCTTAAATATATTGAAAACATACACAATAATGGTTGTTTTTATTATACTTTAATTTTTCCTTGTTTTTTTTTTTACACTACTTTTCTTATAATGTTGTTCTTTTTATCTTCACAACTGATTATCTTGAAATATGTTGTGTTGTCTGTAAACTGCGTATCGAGGTTACATGGAATGAAATGATCTTGGTGTTCCCTTGACCTTGTAATATCTCTATCATTAACTAACACATTTCTTTATTCTGTAACAAAGTTTGATATACATGCAAAATATACCTTTTCAATAAAAACTTATTATATAAAAAAAATCCCCATTGGTGGTTTATTGGGGAGAAATAAAGAAAGTGTGTCCATCTCGTTGTTGTCTGGTGGAGTAAATGGAAATCGCTACATCTGTAAATGTCACTTTATAAATATATTGCCATTTGTAACATATAAATGAGTTTAGTTTGTGCTTCTTAAAACATTAATCCATTTTTCCAGTAATCTACTGGAAAAGATTGCCTCCTAACAAGCTCATATTGTGAGAAAAATAGGACAATGCAGCAACTTAATGCCATGCCATCTGTCCTCTGCCCTTTCCCTATTTCAGAAGCCCAAAGAATTTTATAGTCACCAGAATGAGGAATCTGCACACACACCACAGGAACTCAGGTGCTTAGCTGTGCCAGGAAGGGCCAGCTCCCCAGTAAATCAAAATAGAAAAAGGCTCCAACGTTTCGACCTCACAATGATAAAGACCTCATTGTGAGGTTGAAACGTTGGTGTCCTTCCCCTTCAATAAATCTGCCTGAGTTGGAACCCTTGAGTGCCTGGAGCCTTTTTCTATTTTCAAACAATTTTATAGGCATGTCACTGGCTGTCTACCACCCTCACTTTTTCCAAACCATGTTTTTGAGGATGATCTGTAAAGCAGATTATGAGTGGGTCTGGAAGAAGTTGTTCTAAAGCAGATGTGGTTGCAGCAGGAACTTCACTCTTGGACAGTAGTCTGTGGGAACTGCCTCTGGTCTTGCAGCTGACATCTTTTTTAGGATGGTTAATACCAGGGACACATTATGTCTACGCCACTTCCAATTTAGTGGGCGACAGCAATTACTTTACATTTATTTTGTTTAAAACCAAAATACAAATTACCAGCACTGAAATAAAAAATGCACAACCTTCAATAAATATGAGACTTTAGTCCTGTATTTTGGCAAAAGCACATAAACTCATTTGCAATGCTAAGGCATCTAATGCCGTGCGTCTAAACTGAAATACAGAGTTGAAGTGTTTTTTGTTTTTTTTTTAAAAACAATGGAAATATGGCCCATAGTTTTACAGTTAGTCATCATTCCTTTTTTTCTGCAATTGGAGAATCCTACACTATAAATGTAAATGGCTAGATCCTTGACACCAGTAAATGAAGATGAAATGTATTCCAGAGACTACTGAAAGGATCACAGTAGTCATAATAATTTCTATGTTTCCTGGAAAACAAATCCACTGTGAATTGTTTGCACTCAAAATGATGTTTAATTCTTTGAGCATTTGTATTATTTTGTAAGTGGTCCATTATGATTATCTTAATTATGCATAATGAAGGGCCAACCCATCAAGTATCTCCATAAACCTTGGCGTATTTGTACTGATTAGAAGCTTCTTTGAGATGAAATGGATAGAAATATCAACATTTTGGTATTTTATTAGGGTTATTTTGGTATTTTATAAGGGTTAAATGATCAAACAGCGAGACTTTGATGTTCCAGGCTTTGATAAGCCACAAAATTACACATCTTAAAATGAGATTATCAAGTGAGAAAAAAATCAAGCCATTTGATTAATTTGGCCAAGAAATGTTCCCGAAGGGAATCCCTTATCAATACTTTAGAAATAAAGAGATCAAAACTTGTTAGACCACAACAAGATCCCTTAACCATGGTCAACAATATGAGAGTGGCACTGTACATATAATCTCGTTATGTCCCCTCCAGGCATATCACACACAATTATGTTAAGGGATTTGGAAGGGGGTGTCCAACAGGGGCAGGCTGGTAATATCCTGTATACTCCCATCTCCCTTATTTCACCCTCCCTCCTTAAATATCTCCCTACTAAACACAATCACAGATTGGGACCTGTTGCGTCCAGAAGACGAGAAAACAGGAAGAACAGTTTTAAAAGAAAAAATGTGGTGGATATTATCAGCAATATCAAAGCAAGTGAAGAGACACCCGGGGGTAAGTTTAACTCTTTCCATTTTTTTTTCTAAAAAATCTTTATTCCAAAGAGTAAAGTGATGTGAACTTATTATAAAAGAAAATCAACCCTTCAAGTGTTATTGTCGGTATATGTTGATGTATTGAGAACAGATGGTAGTTGTCATAGAAATGGCTAATGTATGCTTTTGGCACATAAGGGGTTAAAATATATATTTTATTCTTTCCTTCAGCATATAATCTTCTAGAAAGTAATAGTTTAAGTTTTAAAATAGGGTGTATCTATGTCATGTAGGACTGTAAAGGTTTCTGAACTATAATTCATACAAAGTAATTAACCCGCAGAGGAATATTACACCATATTTCATGCAGTGAAATTTCACATAAGTTAAATGTAGAAATAATGTATATAGGGCGCTACATGTTTTGTCAAATCACATTCAAATAAACATTATTTTATCATTTACTGTTTTATAAAGCACTATCATATTCCGCAACGCAGCACGATGGATAAACAAGTAGTGTATAACATAACAATCTGACTTACAGAAATAAGATATAAGGAAGGCCCGGTTTAAATGAGCTTACAATCTAGAAGATATCCAAAAGTACAGACCACAATTATTACAAATTTGGATGAGGATAAAAAGCTCAATTCTTGCTACTAACCATGCTCTTTGAATTGCAAATATGAGTAAATTGGGCCTGTCATACTTTTTAATTATTTTCACCAGACCCAGCTACCTCTTACTAATTGGCTTTTATATATTTCTAATACTTTAGCGCTACTGCTATATTAATGGTAAAAAATAGGGAATGCATCAAAGGGGTGTCATCAGATGACAGACAATACGGTAATTTACCATTAAAATACTGTGTGAGACATAGAAAGAGTGAAAATTTAGTAAATATGATAACGTTATTAATAGTTTTGAACGCTTGCAACCTATTAAATTTCAGTTAAAATAAAAAGTAACATCTTTACCCCCCCAACAAAATAATAGCAAAATAGTTTGAAATCATGTTATGTTAATGCTTTTAATGAATTTTAAAAAAATGGAGGATCCAGCTCTATCTCCAAGAACCCCCTTTATCTTTTTGCACATCCATTATCTCAAATAAAAATAACCATGTGTTTTGTTAAAATCGTACTCTACCAGTTTTGTTTTTCAGTTCTGATTTGTGCAATAAATAGTATTCCTAATTCTTTTTTTTTTTTACAATGTTGCACATAGAAAATGATATATAGAATAATTAAAATTAGAAGGTTTATAGGACCATCTTCAATGTCCTTTCCTGAGACTCCCCAGAGAATTTCCCCACGGACCTCACGAGGTCTCTAAGACCAAGTCACACAAAGCAGCAGTACTGGGACTTTATGTGCTCAAACATGGTCTGCGAATTTTTATGTAAAAGGATAATATTACTTTAAGACTTTTTCCTTCACTTTATTCAATTCACTCTTTGACACGTTTGCCGTATATCAAAATGCATGCAAAAAGCACATCCCGTGGTAGACCCTCACACAAACATGACTAATGTGTCTACACAATCCATAGTAATAGATTTAAAGTTATCATACAGCAGCTTGCGGTGTCGGCAGAAGTAAAGTACATTCTGAATTACACGTCGCAGCACATGCTAAAACCAGAAATACACCCAGGGAACAACAGCTAACGTAAAAGCTGACGTAGCACTACATCAAGCATGGAGATTTTCCAAATTTAGCTTTAATCTTATCAGAAAATCAAAAACCCATATCTTGGCGAGAGATTAACTCATACATTACACTAACTCATTTACGTTTTATTTATAATGTTGTCAGGTAGTGAGGGGGTTATTAATTTGATTCAACATTTGACATTGATTGAAAAGTAATCTATTCTGTATAATAGCACTTTAGGAAGATAGATGTCTCTTTAACCAGGGCCGGCCCTACAATGGAGCCGAGTGGGGCAATTGCTCCTCCAGACGGCACTTTTGAAGGGGCGGCACTTTGCCCCAAGTGCGTTTTTTTTTTTGAGAGAGAGAGAGAGAGGGGTTGTGAGTGGTTTTCACTTACCAGCTCGGCGCCCCTCTCGGTGCCGGCTTGTAATGCTGAGCGCCGGAAGTGAAGTCAATTTCTGGTGCTCAGCATTACAAGCCGGCACCATGGCAGAGCAGGGAGACTCGCCACAGGACTGTTTAAAGGTAAGTACAAAGGGTGGGATAGGGTAGATAATGGGGAGGGAGGGTAGATAATGGCGTCGGCGAAGCTTAATATGCCCCCCCCGGCATTAAGTCTGTCTTTAACCAACAGGGGGTTACCATGAAGCTAGCCAGATAAAAGGTCTTGCATATTAAAGAGTAAATAATGCACATCCATGAGTGTCCAATTCCTTGATACACGGTCAACTTTTATACAACATCCACAAGGAATAAACATGGTTAAATATGAAGGAAAGCTACTCAACAGCTGATCAAAGGGATGTATGATAGGCCCAAACAGGAGAGCACAAGGTGAAGTGATTCTCAAACTACTGATTTTACAGAGTTTGTGTTTTCATTGTTTTAAGCTATAGTGCTGTGAAAAAGTATTTGCCCTCTAGCTAATTTCTTTTATTTTTGCATATTTGTTAGACTTCCATGTTTCAAATCATCAAAATAATTTTAATATTAAACAAAAATAACCAGAGTAAACACAAAATGCAGTTTTTAAATAACTGTTTCATGCATATAGGGGAAAAAACCTACCCAACTAGGACCTGGTTCTATGTGAAAAAGTAATTGATATCTATCAGTCTGGAAAGGGTTATAAAGCCATGTGTAAGGCTCTGGGACTCAAGCGAAGCATGATCAGAGCCATTATCTACAAATGGAGAAAAAGTGGAACAGTGGTGAACATTCCCAGGAGTAGCCGGCCTACCAAAATTCATCCAAGAGTGCATTAACGACTCATCCAGGAGGTCACAGAAGAACCCAGACTAATATGTACGGAACTGCAGTCCTTACTTGCCTCAGGTCTATGTTTATGATTCTACAATGAGATAGAATTCAAAAACCCCAAGACTTTTGGGATAATATTCTGTGGACTGATGAGTCAAAAGTGAAACTTTCTGGAAAACGTGGGTCCTGTTACATCTGGAGAAAAGCTTACACAGCATTCCACAATAAGAACATCTTAGCAACTGTCAAACACGGTGGTTGTAGTGTGATGGTCTAGGGCTGCTTTGCTGCTTCAGGACCCGGGCGACTTGCCATGAATTCTGCTGTCTACCAGAAAATCCTGAGAACGTGTCGCCAGTAACGTGGCTGAATTAAAACAATTCTGCCAAGACAAGTGGGCCAAAATTGCTTCGCAGTAATGTAAAAGACTCTGTGCCAGTCATCGCAAACATTTTATTGTAGTTTTTAGATTTGGGGTGGCAATTACTTTTACACATGGGCGATATATGTTTTGATCAAGTCCTTACCGTTAATGAACGAACAGGGTTGGCCTTAGGGGTATGCGACCTGTGCGGCTGCACAGGGTGCCGTGGCAGCAAGGGCGCCTGCCCGGGAGTCGGGAATAGAAACAGCGTCTTTTTTTTTGTAACTTTATTTAATGCGTAGGAGAAACAGGGGCGCCGAGCGGTTTTCAGCAACCACTCAGCGCCCCTCACTCTCCTACGCGAGGCATCGATCTCAGTCGCGGTGCCGGTGTTTCCTGCGTCATATTTCGGCGCTCAGCTGTGAAGCATGCATCGCGGCAGAGCGGGAAGGCGGATATCGGCAACAAGATAAGCAAGGATAATGAGAAGTAGGGAGAGGAGTTAGATAGTGAGAAGGGGCAGAGGGGGGTTAGGGAGGCAGTGAGAAGTAGCAGAGGGGGGCAGTGAGAAGTGGCGGGGGCAGTGAGAAGTGGCAGAGGGGGCAGTGAGAAGTGGCAGAGGGGGGAGGACAGTGAGAAGGGGCAGAGGGGGTTAGGGAGACAGTGAGAAGGGGCAGGGTGCGTAGATAGCGGATAAAGGGGGGGGCTACATAGTGAGAAGAGGTAGAGGTGGTACATATTGAGAAGTGGGGAAGGGGGGACATAGTGAGAAAGAGGGAAGGCAGTGAGAAGGGGAGTGGGGGTACATTGTGAGAAGGGCGTACATAGTGAGAAGGGGCAGATAAGAAGGGGGGTAGATGGGGAGAGGGGCAGATAGTGAGAAGTGGGAGAGGGGATGGATAGTGAGAAGAGGGGTACATAGTTTGCCGACACTCTTACACTGGGCTGTTTGGGGACAAAGTTGGCTCAGGCTGGGCTGTAATATGTGTGTAGTTTGGGTGCTGATCAGGTTCTATGTGGGCAATGTGGACACCAGGGGTGGCTTTCGGCAACCTGTGATCTATGCCTGTAATTTAGGGGTTAGCTATACCTTTAATGCTGAGTTTATTAGTCAATTCCAATTAATTGCAAAGCTGGGTGTGTGTTATTCTGTCGACCTGTATCTGGTACGCTCTGTTTCCATACATTATTATTGTATACCTACAAATAGAGGGTTTGTATGTCTGATTCTGTTTATTTGATCTATACCTTCAATGCTGATTTAACACGTGATTTTCAGTCTTCCCCTAATCTGCAGTCAGTGTGGCAATTTTGTTTTTGATGTGGTTTGAGTGATTGCATGCTAGGGAGTGTGGAGAGGGGCCCAAGGAAATGCTTTCTGGGGTCCAATTTTTTCAATATTTAAAAAATGTTTTTGTTACAGCAGATTAGCTGTTTTTTTAATGAAAGCTATTTGTAATGAAAGATTTTTTTCCTTTCTTTTTGGGGGGATGGGGGGGGGCGCCACAGGAGTAGTCCGCACAGGGCGCCAGAACACCTAATGCCGGCTATCGGTTATCGATTGGTCCAACTCAAAAATGTATTACAATCCGTGACTACTTTTCTTAACATACTGTATATTTCACTAACAGGGTTCTTATTCTTCAAGACAACTATGTTACCGTGTTACATAGTATCCTGATGCATACATCTGTAGTATGTGTACACTGCATATTATTATAAGTTCAGGAAATCAAACCTTGGTCAATGTTTGTTGTGCTGCTTGGGAATGTTTATGTTCAACACCATGGGGGTGAAAGGTCTGTCATTTGGAAGATGTCCAAGATAAAAGAACACTTCCCAGGACCTTTATCCCACCAGGATTGTCCTTCTGTTGTTGTGGGGAACTATTTTTCCCACTAAAGCTATTAGTATTAAGCCAAAGCCTACAGCCTTTCCGTTGTCCCATTACGGTTACATTGTGTTCTCATTGGACACTCATGGATTACAATGTTCTCAGAATTTTTAGACCCTTTGTTTTCCTGGATTTTCGGTATCTATGGGAAGTTGCAACTAATGGTGTATTGAGAATGTACTTGAAGTACTATTGTATGCTGGTCTTATTGCTATTGGGTTCTCCATCTGTCTTCAAATGCTTGCCTCGGTTCCAGCTGTAGATAACGTTCACAAATTTATCTGAATGTGTATTTGTTCTGTAGTTCTTTCTTCACTTAAGTACATTATTAAAAGCAACCAGTGAATCAAACCAGTTATTGTCCCATAGTCTAATCCTTTCGAGAATGGGCCCTAATGACACTGGAATAAATGGAACATGACACCAACATGCTTCTATGTCAAATGCACAATTTATAGGGTAAGGGACCCATAACTTACCAGCTATTGGAATGCTATTACCCAGGACCAGACAGGAAAAAGAAATAGTCCCTGGCACTTAAACCCACTAGCCCACAGTTTAAGTGATTATGTACTGTCTGTAATTGTACAGAAGACATGGAGCATCTGGCTCTCCACAATTAGGACAGCAGCCATGGGGAGGAAGAATTAGGGCTTACAAGTGCCTGGGGTTAATCTCTGCACTATTTCAGTCAATTCTTTATACTGAAATGGTAGTGCTAAACCCTTTCTAACAAAACAGCTTTGCTAAGCAGTAGCCTACACATATATATCTTCTTTAGAACCCTTAATGTTTAAATAAAAATCCAGTTTGGATTCAAGTCAGTAGCTTACCTTAAGGGGGTCGAGGTCTGCATCGGGTGCCACTCATCAGGGGGGCGCCATGATGGCCGCCTAACGCGGGCCTGCAGCTCACTGCTGCGGCACCCACGCACTCTGTGAAGAAGCTCTTTCCCCATCCAGGGGAGCAGGAACCTGGGCGGGGAAAGGGTTTCGTCACACAGTGCACAGGCGCCACAACAGTGAGCTGCAGGCCTGTTTAGGGGGGCAGAAATGCGACAGGCTGGCTGTTTAGGGTGGAAAAGGTGGCATGGGCAGGCTGCTTCAGGGGGGGCAGAAATGGAACAAGCAAGCTGCTTAGAGGGGCAGAGTTGGCACAACCAGGCTGCTTCAGGGGCAGAGTTGGCACAACCAGGCTGCTTCAGGGGCAGAGGTGGCACAAACAGGCTGTTTTAGGGTCAGCTGCGGCACATGGAGGCTGTGTTAGGGGCAGCGGTGATACAGGCAGTCTGCTTCAGAGGCAGAGGTGGCACAAACAGGCTGCCTCAGGGGCAACAGTGTCACAGCCAGGCTGTTTCAGGGGCGACGGTGGCACAGGCAGGCTGTTTTAGGAGCAGCGGTGGCACAGGCAGGAAGTTTTAGGGGCAGCAATGGCACAGACAGGTTATTTTAGGGGCAGCTGTGGCATGGGGAGGCTGTTTTAGGTGTAGAGGCCCTAAAGTCTGGCTTACCATATAGTGATAGGGGATATGCTGCACTACCGTCAATGTCTGGCTCAGTATATAGTAATGGGAGTTATGCTGTCCCATACCTGTTCAGTACATGTTATTTATTTAAACCTGATTAATTTATTTATAGTTAATAATTCATTTGTTCTCTAGTTGACATACAGTTTGCAAATTTGTGAAATAAATACTCTTGCCAACATTATTTTTTTGTGTGTGTGTGTGCAGGGGGTGCCACATACAGGATCTGGCTGCCAAATACTCTAGGTACACCCCTGCTTCAAGTTAATATGCTTGTCCTTAAAGTTTATTCTAGAGGATTACTAACTTTGCAGCTCCACCTTTGCTAAATTTCCCAACACCCACTTCATTTCTTTTTATTCTTTCCAGGGTGTCAATGTGTGTGAGCGTTCTACCTTGTGCAATTGGTCCATTTTAAATGAAGCAATCAGTAGCTGAACAGAGTCTGGCAGGGGACTTAAGCTTACTTAAGGTCAAGTGCTTGTGTACAGTATCCAATTGAGGGCAAATCTCTTTTTTCCCTTGGGATAAACCCAGGCAAAGCAGCCTAGAGACAGCAACAAAAGTCATTATTCTGAGAGATGGAAAAACAAAACTCTTATTAGCGAGGAGGGAAGGCTGAGGTTTGACACTATCACTGCTGGACGAAAATGTAGTGTTAGAGAAGAGGGGAAAAAGAACCCTGAGATACTGGCTACAGGTTTAATATAACCTTTGTCTGATTTAATTAAAAAGCTTGGTAGATGGAGGTGCATAAATTAGTCAATTATGAAATCTGTCTGTTAATTTTATTGGACTTAAAATTGCATAGCTAGATCACACTCAAAGCAGGTAGAACTGGACACTTGTACTTGCTTTTGAACTGCAGTTATAATTACTAATGTGTTTTACTGACGATTAGAACAAATGTTGCAAAGCCGTACTTGGAAGTGAGTGAAAATCTATGCATTTTCTTTAATAATTTGTTTTTACAATTAACTGTTAATCTTTCCCCTTGTTTTATGTATGCAATATCCCACCAAGTATATTGAGGACACATCAATGGTCCTTAGATTATTCCACATTTTATTGCACACGTCTTTATTGTAAATATTTATAATAAGTCTTCACCACCTTCATATGACACAGCTAAAGATTTGAGGCAGCTCGATCCTTTCCTTGGACATATGATTAGTCCACCTGAGCAACTGAAGTGTACCATATTGATTATCCAAATTGGAGACCAAGGAATGACAGGTCAGGATTCAGTTCTATATATATATTCCTTGCTATGACTTAGACATAAAACATTTATGAACATGCCCAAAACACATTTAAATCCATTGCCAAAATACAGTTTTATAAGCTCAGATGGTAGAAACTGTTCACAGACCTTTATGAAAGAGCGGTAATAAGAAGAAACCTATTTCAGGACTGGAACTGAGTTCTTACACCAACATCAGGCCTTTATTCCTGCCATATGTTGATGGTGGTATGGACAATAGAGTTAGGATTGGGCTTTGCTGCAGAAGGTCCTGTTCAGATGGATGGGTTTGTTTCTTGGCGATGGTAATTGTTGGATTGAGCTCTCTCTAGTCTCTTGTAGCTTCTGTTTTAGAAGGGCAGTCATCCTCAGGCTGTATGCAATATACAACATCATTGCGCTCTGTTTAGGTTGTGCCAAATCGGCACAGTCATCCTATGGACCAATGGACCAGTTGGGGGTCTCTGGCCATAAGCCAAAATAAGTCAGTGTTTATAAGTGTGGTGGAATCATTGTGTTGATCAGTTGTAGCAGTGGGGTGTTTAGAACCTTTACTTAAACGATTAAGACACAGATGCTCTGTAGAACAAACATGGCTTATTATAGTGAAAGTGAATTGATAAACCACTTAGTTGAATGTGCTTCAATTAGCTGCAATAACAATGCTTTTCAAGTCAAACCCTTCATCCTTAGAAGTGCATCTGCGAATGTAGCAGCTCTGAAGTACTGTATTGAAGGGAAAATATTTACAAATTAGCGTTAGGAATATTGATAGGCATGAGGCGCATCAGGGCTCGAGTTTTCTACTTCCGGCTACCTAAAAACTTTGAGAGATTGTATAGCAATTCTCTTACATTGATTATAATTTTTTTTTAGCTTCCGGTATAACTAAATATGTATGCATACCCGTACTGATTTTAATGAAGTGCTGCCACTACATCTTGTTCATAAGTAAAAATACAATTAATAAAATATGGTAATTTAAAAAAAAATTCTGCATCAGCTTTTATACTTACAATTTGGGGCAGATTTCCTAATTTGATAATAATAGAAAATAATAATAATAATAATAAATTATTATTATTATTATTATTAAATCAACAAGCCATAGCTCTGAGCAACACATTGCAATGGATTGTTCTTCCTGGAACTCAAATGGTTAATTTGATTTGCTGTATTTGCAGGCCAATGAACTGCTCTCACCTGATGGCAGGCAGCAGATTACTACAGAGAGCAAATCATCACTTTCAGAGCTTTATCTAGACTGCTTATAGCAAGCTTATCAAGACTGACCTTTGAAAACTGCATATGCTGATAGTTTCGTCAGCAAAACCTCTCATCAGCTACGGCCTCACCGGACATTGAGCTTCAAAGCAGAATAGCGACTACAGCGGTGGCCCTCAGCTTAGTTTTAGGGGACTAATGCGCTGTACGTTGGTTACCTCTGTCACCGGTTACTTTCAAATGAATGGAATCTGTCATTGTAATTCAATGAAACCAAGATAGAGAGACGCGACTATTCATTTACGAGACTCCCTTTCCTCTCGCATCAAGCAGACATTGTTTGTAAGTGTTCCCAAAAGCCATTTGATTGTTTAGAGCCAGAAAGAGGTGTATGAAAACAAACATACAGTAAAATATGAGCCCCAATATTAGAACCCACACATCACAGGCGGGCTCTAACATTTTCAGTTAAAAAATTATGCTTTGGGATCTTTTTTTTCCCTGGGCATTTCTAGATCAATCGACATGGCAGTGATTTCAAGAGATATTTATTTTTTTAAGTCCTCCTACATCAGGAGAACTTGTGCTGTCATCGATGAGTTACATCACAGTTTGATATTTGGTTTCTGATTGGTAGGCATAATAGCCAATAAGGCACAAGTTGCGCAACCACCCTTTATGACTAATTAAGGGGGTACTATGAAAAAGAGAACATGAACACTGCTTTATTTTTATCATAGTATATTAATTGATATGTATTAACAACAAATCAAAATGTCAGATTATTTTTATAGTTATAGAATCTGATTAAAAATAAGGAACTAGAAAGGCTATACACGCTCTGAACATACCGTATTTATCGGCGTATAACACGCACTTTTTTAACTAAAATTTGAAGCTGAAATCCTACCTGCGTGTTATACGCCGATAAATCCTGTTATACGCTGCCTCAGCCGCCGCCGCCCGCCGTCTGCCTCTGCCGCCTGCCTCAGCGCTTCAACTCTTGTGTTGGAAGCGTGAGGCGTTTGTCTCGGGTGCCGGCGCTCAGCAGTGAAGCGCCGGCAC
>VKOC01016111.1:0-11799 GCA_009364415.1 Spea multiplicata
AGAGGTTTAGAAGCGTGGCTGTCCTTGACATGACTGCTTTTTCTCCTCGGCCTCTGTTCTTTGTGAATGCATTTTACTTGTGGCTGTGTACATAAGTTTGTTATATCATGCAGAGATGACACTTGATGCTGTATTTTTCAGCCCTTGTGACTTTAAATGACGTTTTCTTGTTTTATTTTACATTGAATCTACTTTTTTTTTCTCCTCATGTCAATGTGATAAAACATTTCATTCTGATGCCAAAATAATAAACAAAAATATTCTATAAAAGATTGTATGTGTCAGTGACTAAGAATGATACAAGCAGATATTCCCTTTGCTGATGATGGCAGTACTTCTAACGTGTTTATAGAATATGTACAGACAATATCTTAGTTTGCAAATCTGTAGTCAAGGAACATAAAAGCAGCAAGACTTTAGTGAAGAGGGTGCTGTATATGTTTCCATCAGTGAAGAACATTAACCAAAATTACTGTCCGACACTGAGGTTTTTACATGGTTTGTGTAGCTCAAATTTTAATTTCTGCATACCATGTAAAGTAAATTAAGATATAAGCAATGTTTAGTGTTTCATGGTAGGGAGAAAAACATTGGAAAACAATGTGATAAAGTTTGTGCTTAAATACTGTGACGGTGTACAGCCCCAGGGAGATGTTCTGTGTGTATTTTGTGCAAAACTTGTGCATGTGGAGAGCAGGATGGGCCAACGCTCCAAGTCCAGTAAAGTAGCGGACTGGATGCCCAAACTGGCCTATGCAGGATCCAGTCCAGGACTTTGAAGCCTGCATTCGGCAGTGGTGTTAGGCATTAAAGCCCCCTTGAGTCTGACAGCCGCACAGTCCCCATGTGCTTCCAGAGCAAGGAGAGGCCCTGAAGAAGATTCCCGAGCCAGGTTTGGCACGATGTTCCTAGAGCCTGGCTTAGCTGGGTCTGGCAGGGAAGTGAAGTGAGGGGTTAGGCTGGTCAGTCTGGGCTAGCAGAGTATAGCCAGTGAGGGCTCTAGTTGGGAGCTAAGATTTTTCCTTTTGATTTTGTTTGGGGTGTTTGATTTGCGCACTTGCAAACAAATGACAGTTTACTGTAAATTGTGTGTTCTTGGGCCTTATTGTCCTGGAAGACCATGCTTAAGATCCCCAAAAATTACTTATGTCCCTGAACTAACAAGGTTTGTCACAATACACAACACTTGTATTTTATAAAAAATGAAAAAGTACACTGCATTTATTAACCCCTTGGCTGCTAAGCCATTTCCCACCTGGGTGCTAAGCTGGTTTTCGGCATTTTCATGCAAATGTAACCATAGAGACATGTTCATTTGTGTCTTGCACAAATTTGTACTAGAAACACATGCAGCCCCTCATTTGCAATATTTTGTCCTTGCAAATGCATGGGGGAGAATTTAAAATTTCTCCTATACATCTGCGCACCTCCCCGAACTCCTTGGTTTGCTACCACATACACGCACAATACTCTGCCAGACAACTACATCTCTGGCTTGAGATTTCCAGGGGGTATAATAAGACCCTCCCGTGAGCATGCGCAGAATTTGCTCCCACTGGTTTTAAGAGTCATAATATTAAAGAACTTTAATGTATTATTGATTGATGAGGCTGTGTGGGACAGTATATTGTTCCGGTAACAGGTAGCCCTAGACACCTGTAATACAAACTAAATGTCGAGCTACGGTGAGTGTTGTAATTTGCAGCCAGTGGGGTCCCTCCAGATGCCAGCAACGCAGGCATACCAATGTGATGACGGGCCGTGCTCCCCCCAGTGTCAGCCCCTCAAGTCTGAGCCAGAAGATATGAGGTAAGTTTCTGGCACAAGCAGCGTTTGACTGCCGTAATAGGAGCAGGGAGCAGAAGAGCTGTCCTGAGCCGACAAAGTGTGTGTGTGTAAGCATCTGTAACACACTAACACACAGACAGTAACATAGTTAGCACGTGTGTTAGTTGTATCATATTTTGTCAGTGAGTCACGGCCTTTATTTCTTGCTGATTCGGTACGATGAATTTAACATTAATATAAAAAAATGTTTTTTTTAAATTTTGTTATTCAGTGAGGGTTTCCCCCCTATATAAGTCTAACTGCACCATCACCCATTCACTAAGGCACCCTAATAGATAACAACAAAAATGGCTTTTTTTCAATAAGACTATCTAAGTTTATTAGCTTATCAACTAAACTTATCAACTACAATACAATTCATACACTTAGTTGTGTATTTTAACCCCTTCACAACAAAGGCCATACATGCCATCTTTAAGGGGTTAAGATGTTATCATTTCAATAGCATGAAATGCTCATGTCTTTTCACGCGACTCCCTCTGGCCTTCTCTTTCTCAGTTTCCTGCCACACAAACAGGTGACTATTATTATAATCAAAAGGCCGCAAACACTCCCAGTAATTATAGCAGCAAGTATAAGGTGGTCCTCTTTGCTAGCATAAACTGGGGCGGGGGTCGCCACGACGTGTGTTATGGGTGGGAGTGTTGGACGAGTCTTGTGCTGTTCTCCTCCCTGCCTCGGTACAACTTTTACGTTATACACTATGATGCTGACGGGAATGCTGCTCTTTAATTGTGCTGTGCATGAATAGTTCCCAGCATCACTGTAGTACATGTTCTTTTTCATCAGCAAGGGGTCTTCTGTGACTTTCAGGATCTTGCTTCTGGTCTGTCCAACCCTCTTAAAAACATATTCAAGCGTTTCTTCCACTTTTGCGTGCCAAGGTAAATGGCAGTCAAACATCAGGTCTTCGTCTTGAACAACTTCTGTTTGCCGCACTCCGCAATGTAACACCTCATCCAAGCATGATGTGTACCCTTCGCAAGGCGTGCAAGATTTACCTTTCTGTATATCTTGGCATTTGGAATTTTGTTCAGAACATATACATAACGGGCACTTGGTAACCTTTTCTTTGCACTGGCCATGACCTCCTACGCACGATAGTTTTTCTGGGTCACAGCTTTCGCAGTCTATTAGTGTTTGCTCCATAAGCCCACATGTGTTACTGCCGATGGTGTTAGGGCAGAACCTTTCTGACAAAAACTGTGCTAAAATGTCACTGAATTTTGCCTTTAGTTTTTCAAATCTGACATCCAGTGTACGGACGAGCAGGTGGCCTAGAACGCCCGAGTTCTCAATCGAATCCACAGTCTTTTTGAATTCTCCAGCCATTTGTAAAATAGCAAGTTTATCTATTTTACGGTTAGAAAACGGTTCCAGTGCATCCTCGAACAGCTGTGTCAAGTGAGCATTAGTCTTTGCATATTCTTGCAAATCCTCATATTGGTCGGCCAAAAAACCTCTGAGATTTCTTAGCCTTTTGTCTGATTCCTTGTCACATCTCAGACAGCACAAAGCTTTAGGGTCAAAGACCACAAGGAGATAGAATAGAGTCAGGTAAAACATCCTCAAAGAAGAGATCCTTCTGGTTTGGATAGAATGAAATGTTCTACTGGCACTGATCAAGATGAGCAGAGCAGCTTTATGCTGTGTGGATGATGCAGTCATTGTGATGTCACAATGCAGTTGTGACCTCACGATGCATTCCTTGTTTGCCTTGAGCAGCATTTATGCTTAGCAGTTTCTGCGTTGGTGATACAGTAACTTACTGCATATACATTGTGTTTAAAAAAAAAAACAGATTTGAATAACAACTCAACGGGTCCCCTTACCGATCCATACTACAGAGAGGAAATAGGAGTAACAAACAGAACCACAAGCCGTACCGATTGAGCTTCTTGCTGCTTCCTCCCTTTCACCATACTGACTGACACAATATACAAGTGCCTTCCCCTTAACCTGGCCCTTTAAGTTGAGACAAAGTTGCAGAGCCCTCAGCTGCTTAACCCCTTAAGGACAATAGGGGTTCTTACTCGTAGTATATTGAGGGACAATGGCTCTTTTTTCAGTGTTGCTGTTTAGCTGCGATTTTCTTCTTTCTCATTTCGTGCTCCCAC
The DNA here is from genome assembly GCA_009364415.1 of Spea multiplicata. Lineage (NCBI taxonomy): Eukaryota > Metazoa > Chordata > Amphibia > Anura > Pelobatidae > Spea > Spea multiplicata. The sequence continues at coordinate 3,966 of VKOC01016111.1, forward strand.
ACATATTATATATTGTTTTTTTCAGGACAAACAGGGCTTTCTTTAGATACTATTATTGTTATCATATCATATAATTTACTATAAAAAAATGATAAAATATGGTGATTTTTTGTAAAAACAATTACGTTTTCTCACTTTTTAAACAAAAAACTTTTACTCATCTGCAAAAACTAATGATAGATTCTACTATTTGTCCTGAGTTTAGAAATACCCAATGTTTTTATGTTTTTTGGCTTTTTTCTGCACGTTATGGAGCAATAAGTACAAGTAGCGTTTTACTATTTCAAAACCATTTTTTCCCCAAAGCTGGTCATTCTGCCCCATGTGCCATTTCGGGTATCTTTGAAGCCGGCCAATGAAATTTACCCCATCAAACCATATATTTTTAAAAACTAGACACCCCAAGGAATTTGAAATGTTGGTATTTTAACTCTTTCCATGCACTAATTCTACCACTAGCCTTTGTCAAACTGGGAATTTGGGGTTTATTCACTAAAGGGAGAGATGGAAGGAAGGGTTGAGGGAGAGTTGCGTTTCAGCTTCTTTATTTCAGTATTCGTTACGAATGGCCAAGATTGGTAGGTTTATTCAGCAAGAAGAGCTGAGTTGGCCCTGTACAAAGAATAACTCCGTGAACTTTAAAGAATAACTCTATGGATTTTAAGCTGTCTTTTAGGGAAGCAAAATTTGTCAAAATTCAAATATCAAAAAACAAAGTATAGACAAGTACAGGCAATCGTCTTTTTTTACAGGGAAATTTCTACCCAATATCAAGTTATATCACACCATAGTTCTGACACAACCTTATTGTTTTTTTGTACAAAAAAGGGAGCGCACAACCTAAAAGGCATACACATTCACATTCTTGTGTTGCTGCTGGAAAAATAATGACCAATCAATACATAAAACAAAGCAAGATCTCCAACTTTTATTCAGGAGTCCTTACTTGTATGTTACTTTACAACTTAATGAGTGTGTTTTTATTTTATTATTTTGAATTATGTCTTGCCGCTGTTGCATAGTACCACCTGAACAGCTTGCTTTCTTTGTATTAGTCATAACCAGTATGTGGAAAGCTTTCCCTGAATAGCGGGGGGCCTTTAAGTCTTAGAATGTGTTATGAATAATGGAAAATTGTTCCTTCATTTAAGATGAGATAATTTAATATTTAGGAAAACAAATGGCATTTTATTGAAATTAATTTTCCCTTTCGCACAAACCCTTGCTTACCAGGCTTTGGAGCTTCAGCTGTGACACTGTAGAAGTTCCCTGACTGGTCTGCTACTGGCTACAGGTCATTTATGTAGCAGAACCTCAACCATTGATTGCTCCCCATAAACGAGCCTAAACAAGCACACATTTATTTACTTGCAGCAGGTAAAGGTCAAATGTGAATTTCCTACCCATTCCCCATTGTAAAAATTAGGATTTTTTTTCTGGCATGCACATTAGAAGTGATAGTGCTGTTGTGGGTCTTCAGAAATGCGGTCCTGCTATATCATGGTCATGTTTTAAGTCATTGGCTGCAGAAGAACTTCTTAAGGTCTCTGTGAATGACTGGGGGAATTCATCTTGAAAACATTAAAGGAGTGCCACCATTCGTGTGCATGTGATTTATTAAGAAGCTAGATGGACTGCTCCTAGCAAATAACAGCAATAGTCCAATAATGCCATTCATTATTCAACCAAAAATATTTTGCTTGTGGCAAGTTTTGAAACTGCTTTCCAAAAGATTTGTGACTTGGAACTGTTCTTGTTAAGATTGCAGGGTATTAAGGCACTTTTATTCCACTTCACCCGAAGGTGGCTGTTAAGTCCTGTGTGCCAGTGACTTAAGTTTGTTTGCCAACATGCTCAAGTTGAGCAGAAAACATGATATTCTGAAACTTTACCTAAAATAACACACGAGACTGTTTTAAAGCCAGTATGTACCGCATATTGCATATCCTCCTTAATGCATTACCATTGATTGCTTTGTAGGCCCTGTGAGAGCTTCAAAAATCTGTTGGCGTTCACAAGAAATGGAGTGAAAAGATAACTCTGCGGAGGAAGAGGTTTAGAAGCGTGGCTGTCCTTGACATGACTGCTTTTTCTCCTCGGCCTCTGTTCTTTGTGAATGCATTTTACTTGTGGCTGTGTACATAAGTTTGTTATATCATGCAGACATGACACTTGATGCTGTATTTTTCAGCCCTTGTGACTTTAAATGACATTTTCTTGTTTTATTTTACATTGAATCTACTTTTTTTTTTCTCCCCTTGTCAATGTGATAAAACATTTCATTCTGATGCCAAAATAATAAACAAAAATATTCTATAAAAGATTGTATGTGTCAGTGACTAAGAATAATACAAAGAGCCCTTCTCAGTACTTCTAACGTGTTTATAGAATATGTACAGACAATATCTTAGTTTGCAAATCTGTTGTCATCGGCTGAAGGGTTATGGCTCCATAAAGGAACATAAAAGCAGCAAGACTTTAGTGAAGAGGGTGCTGTATATGTTTCCATCCGTGAAGAACATTAACCAAAATTACTGCCCGACACTGAGGCTTTTACATGATTAGTGTAGCTCAAATTTTAATTTCTGCATACCATGTAAAGTAAATTAAGATATAAGCAATGTTTAGTGTTTCATGGTAGGGAGAAAAACATTGGAAAACAATGTGATAAAGTTTGTGCTTAAATACTGTGACGGTGTACAGCCCCAGGGAGATGTTCTGTGTGTATTTTGTGCAAACCTTGTGTATGGTTCCCTGGGGTAAAGCGTTTGGAGAGCCGGATGGGCCAACGCTCCAACTCCAGTAAAGTAGCGGACTGGATGCCCAAACTGGCCTATGCAGGATCCAGTCCAGGACTTTGAAGCCTGCATTCGGCAGTGGTGTTAGGCATTAAAGCCCCCTTGAGTCTGACAGCCGCACAGTCCCCATGTGCTTCCAGAGCAAGGAGAGGCCCTGAAGAAGATTCCCGAGCCAGGTTTGGCACGATGTTCCTAGAGCCTGGCTTAGCTGGGTCTGGCAGGGAAGTGAAGTGAGGGGTTAGACTGGTCAGTCTGGGCTAGCAGAGTATAGCCAGTGAGGGCTCTAGTTGGGAGCTAAGATTTTTCCTTTTGATTTTGTTTGGGGTGTTTGATTTGCGCACTTGCAAACAAATGACAGTTTACTGTAAATTGTGTGTTCTTGGGCCTTATTGTCCTGGAAGACCATGCTTAAGATCCCCAAAAAATACTTATGTCCCTGAACTAACAAGGTTTGTCACAATACACAACATTTGTATTTTATAAAAATGAAAAAGTATACTGCATTTATTAACCCCACCTGGGTGCTAAGCTGGTTTTCGGCATTTTGGTGCATCTCTCATTTAAACGCGTTTAGAAGTACATTTCTTGGGAATAAACTATACAAACCATATATTGTTTTTTTTTCAGCACACCCAGCAGATTCCAGATATACCATTCTTATATGTGTATGTCTCCTTAGGTTTGCAAAATAAAGCCAAAAATGGGAAAAAGGTGTATTTTTTCACTTCTGACTCGATAAAAAATAGTTTGTAACTTTATTTTTCTAAATTCTAATATCAAAATCTGTGTTGCTAAATATTTTTTTTTATTGCTAAAAGTTCAATTCACTAGACTATCACAAAATTAATCTTTAAATTTAATGCATGGCTGCCATCAATTAAGCAGCTCTAGTGGCCCGGGATGTTAAAATAATGAGGTCTTATTTGTACTTATATCACAAATCTGACGTGCACAACAAATAAGTGAATAGCACACTAAAAAAAAAAAATTAAAAGCGTCAAGTTCATTTATGTCTTGCGCACTCCAGTCTTGTGCTACTAATACATGCAGCCCCTCATTTGATGCCCCAAGGGGTGTAGTTTCTGCAAATACATACTTTTTGTCCCATAATTTAACTTCCCAGCTGTCTAATTGCAGGCGTCACCCCTAAATGTTTTAAGACAATTGTTTAACAAGATTCTCAAATCTGCCACATCTGACGTTAAAGTGGTCTAGACATCTGGGAAGTTAAATTAGGGTACATAAAGTACACATTTCGAGGAACTACACCCCTTGGCGCTTCAAATGAGGGGTTACATGTATTTCTAGGACAAAAGTTGAGTGCGCCAATAATGACGGAATATGTCGCTTTAGCTAGAAAATATGTTTTTTCTAACCATAGAGACATGTTCATTTGCGTCTTGCGCGCTCCAGGTTCGTACTAGAAACACACGCAGCCCCTCATTTGATGCACCAAGGGGTGTAATTTCTGCAAATGTAACCATAGAGACATGTTCATTTGTGTCTTGCACAAATTTGTACTAGAAACACATGCAGCCCCTCATTTGCAATATTTTGTCCTTGCAAATGCATGGGGGGGAATTCAAAATTCCTCCTATACACCTCCCCGGGCTCCTTGGTTTGCTACCGCATACACGCACAATACTCTGCCAGACAACTACAGCTCTGGCTTGAGATTTCCAGGGGGTATAATAAGACCCTCCCGTGAGCATGCGCAGAATTTGCTCCCACTGGTTTTAAGAGCCATAATATTAAAGAACTTTAATGTATTATTGATTGATGAGGCTGTGTGGGACAGTATATTGTTCCGGTAACAGGTAGCCCTAGACACCTGTAATACAAACTAAATGTCGAGCTACGGTGAGTGTTGTAATTTGCAGCCAGTGGGGTCCCTCCAGATGCCAGCAACGCAGGCATACCAATGTGATGACGGGCCGTGCTCCCCCCAGTGTCAGCCCCTCAAGTCTGAGCCAGAAGATATGAGGTAAGTTTCTGGCACAAGCGGCGATTGACTGCCGTAATAGGAGCGGGGAGCAGAAGAGCTGTCCTGAGCCGACAAAGTGTGTGTGTGTGTGTAAGCATCTGTAACACACTAACACACAGACAGTAACATAGCACGTGTGTTAATTGTATCATATTTTGTCAGTGAGTCACGGCCTTTATTTCTTGCTGATTCGGTACAATGAATTTAACATTAATATAAAAAAATGTTTTTTTTAAATTTTGTTATTCAGTGAGGGTTTCCCCCCTATATAAGTCTAACTGCACCATCACCCATTCACTAAGGCACCCTAATAGATAACAACAAAAATGGCTTTTTTTCAATAAGACTATCTAAGTTTATTAGCTTATCAACTAAACTTATCAACTACAATACAATTCATACACTTAGTTGTGTATTTTAACCCCTTCACAACAAAGGCCATACATGCCATCTTTAAGGGGTTAAGATGTTATCATTTCAATAGCATGAAATGCTCATGTCTTTTCACGCGACTCCCTCTGGCCTTCTCTTTCTCAGTTTCCTGACACACAAACAGGTGACTATTATTATAATCAAAAGGCCGCAAACACTCCCAGTAATTATAGCAGCAAGTATAAGGTGGTCCTCTTTGCTAGCATAAACTGGGGCGGGGGTCGCCACGACGTGTGTTATGGGTGGGAGTGTTGGACGAGTCTTGTGCTGTTCTCCTCCCTGCCTCGGTACAACCTTTACGTTATACACTATGATGCTGACGGGAATGCTGCTCTTTAATTGTGCTGTGCATGAATAGTTCCCAGCATCACTGTAGTACATGTTCTTTTTCATCAGCAAGGGGTCTTCTGTGACTTTCAGGATCTTGCTTCTGGTCTGTCCAACCCTCTTAAAAACATATTCAAGCGTTTCTTCCACTTTTGCGTGCCAAGGTAAATGGCAGTCAAACATCAGGTCTTCGTCTTGAACAACTTCTGTTTGCCGCACTCCGCAATGTAACACCTCATCCAAGCATGATGTGTACCCTTCGCAAGGCGTGCAAGATTTACCTTTCTGTATATCTTGGCATTTGGAATTTTGTTCAGAACATATACATAACGGGCACTTGGTAACCTTTTCTTTGCACTGGCCATGACCTCCTACGCACGATAGTTTTTCTGGGTCACAGCTTTCGCAGTCTATTAGTGTTTGCTCCATAAGCCCACATGTGTTACTGCCGATGGTGTTAGGGCAGAACCTTTCTGACAAAAACTGTGCTAAAATGTCACTGAATTTTGCCTTTAGTTTTTCAAATCTGACATCCAGTGTACGGACGAGCAGGTGGCCTAGAACGCCCGAGTTCTCAATCGAATCCACAGTCTTTTTGAATTCTCCAGCCATTTGTAAAATAGCAAGTTTATCTATTTTACGGTTAGAAAACGGTTCCAGTGCATCCTCGAACAGCTGTGTCAAGTGAGCATTAGTCTTTGCATATTCTTGCAAATCCTCATATTGGTCGGCCAAAAAACCTCTGAGATTTCTTAGCCTTTTGTCTGATTCCTTGTCACATCTCAGACAGCACAAAGCTTTAGGGTCAAAGACCACAAGGAGATAGAATAGAGTCAGGTAAAACATCCTCAAAGAAGAGATCCTTCTGGTTTGGATAGAATGAAATGTTCTACTGGCACTGATCAAGATGAGCAGAGCAGCTTTATGCTGTGTGGATGATGCAGTCATTGTGATGTCACAATGCAGTTGTGACCTCACGATGCATTCCTTGTTTGCCTTGAGCAGCGTTTATGCTTAGCAGTTTCTGCGTTGGTGATACAGTAACTTACTGCATATACATTGTGTTTAAAAAAACAGATTTGAATAACAACTCAACGGGTCCCCTTACCGATCCATACTACAGAGAGGAAATAGGAGTAACAAACAGAACCACAAGCCGTACCGATTGAGCTTCTTGCTGCTTCCTCCCTTTCACCATACTGACTGACACAATATACAAGTGCCTTCCCCTTAACCTGGCCCTTTAAGTTGAGACAAAGTTGCAGAGCCCTCAGCTGCTTAACCCCTTAAGGACAATAGGGGTTCTTACTCGTAGTATATTGAGGGACAATGGCTCTTTTTTCAGTGTTGCTGTTTAGCTGCGATTTTCTTCTTTCTCATTTCGTGCTCCCACACATATTATATATTGTTTTTTTCAGGACAAACAGGGCTTTCTTTAGATACTATTATTGTTATCATATCATATAATTTACTATAAAAAAATGATAAAATATGGTGATTTTTTGTAAAAACAATTACGTTTTCTCACTTTTTAAACAAAAAACTTTTACTCATCTGCAAAAACTAATGATAGATTCTACTATTTGTCCTGAGTTTAGAAATACCCAATGTTTTTATGTTTTTTGGCTTTTTTCTGCACGTTATGGAGCAATAAGTACAAGTAGCGTTTTACTATTTCAAAACCATTTTTTCCCCAAAGCTGGTCATTCTGCCCCATGTGCCATTTCGGGTATCTTTGAAGCCGGCCAATGAAATTTACCCCATCAAACCATATATTTTTAAAAACTAGACACCCCAAGGTATTTGAAATGCTGGTATTTTAACCCTTTCCATGCACTAATTCTACCACTAGCCTTTGTCAAACTTTATGGTAGTAAAATTTTTTGTATTTTTTTCATACACGTTGTACTTCAGGTATAAATTTACCGCTCCTGGTATATGTCCGTGTCAAACAACACCCCAATATGCGCATCTCCATATTAACCATGGCTCTCATGGTTTTGGAATTGGATGCCTAACAAGATCATAACGGTGTAATCATCTAGTATCCAGATTCTTCTGGTCATGTAGTGTATACTACATCTTCTATTATTCTATTCTTATTCTAATATCTATTAGTTATTTGTACTGCCTTATTATATTGAGTTATCAATATATATATATATCAATCTTTTGAGTGCTATAATATATATATATATTATAACACATTTTACTTTAGCTGTTTACATATAGGAAAAATTTTACTTTTACAAAAAGTTTTATTAAGCCATACTAAAGATGTCCATATGGCCAA
>VKOC01016112.1:0-10720 GCA_009364415.1 Spea multiplicata
CAGAAAGACAGTCTTTGGAACAACGAGAATAAGGAACCTGAAAAGCCAAAAATGTCATGGACAGAAACAATGCCAGGAATAAGACCCATTTCAACCTGTTTTCATTCTGTCGCAATCCTGTAGCGCAAGGCACCCTGCATATGGATCCGAACAACTTGTAGCCAGGCCATCAGACTATACTTATATCACCCGTGTGTCATTGTGTTTGTTTCTGTGACAGAAGCTGGAAAACGGTGGGGTGCCTTACAATAATTGGATGATGTTGGTAGCTATTGTGGCTGTAACAGATGCTGTGCTCCATAGGCACTTGTTCTACTACTCTGTGTTTGTTGTGACTGGTTGTACATCATCATTTGGCAATTAGCTGGTGTATGTTGTGAATGGCGGTATAAGGAATCCTTAATAAAATGAGAACATGTATTAATATCTGGAATGTATCAGTGAAATATTGGGCAAGTAATGTCTATTGCATGACATATTAGTTCCAAAATGTAAAAAGACTGCAGGCATCTTATAATGAGGATCATAGAGAACTAAATATTGAAGTCTTTTGGGTCGTTTATATTATGGGGCATTTTATTGTATTCTATTCATCTTTTACTGGTTTTTCAGTATCCTCGATTGTGTGATTGCTGTAAGTAATCATTTATATTTATTATAGCAATGACACTCCTATCATGCACGAGCAGCCAATACATGCACATAACCTACAGCCTCCCCTGTGTCTTGCCACCCTACTTACACATCCATGCTGTCGCATGCATATTCACGCATACTCATTCATACACCCACCCTTACCTGAACTGCAGATCTTCTGGTGCGGCTCACAGACTTACGCAGGGGCTGCTGTCTCCCTCTATGTCTTCCTGATATTGATGTAATGTTTGGGAGCACTCAGTACACAATTTACTGCCATTAATCCTTTTTAATAAAATATGCAAATTGAAATAGAGTAAATAACACAATTTCAGGGCCTAGAATGTTTTGTCCACTGAAGTGACTACAAATTCAAGAGGGTATTTGCTCTCGGGATAAGTAAAAATTACATAGTTAAATTTATTCCTACAGAAAGCAAAGTGCCAGAAAACAGATGACTAAATACATACCCACACCAGCATGGGCGTATGAGGCCCTAAAAATCTGGAGGGATAGGCTTTTTTTCCTTCTTTCTCCCTAGGCTAGGTACCTCCTTCCTTTCTCCCTATCAGGTACCTCTTTCCTCATCTTCTACACCACTTTTTCACCATCTTTTTTGCAAACAAGTACAATAAAATATCACTTGAAATACTGCTAAAATAATGTATAAATATATTTTTAAATATTGAAAAATTGGACCCTAGGCATTTCCTTGGGCCGCGCTCCACGCTCCCTTGCATGCAATCACTCCCTCCGATCCTGCACCAAAAAATATTTGCCACACTGACTGCAGATTAGGGGAAGACTGTGAGATTTATGAGATCCTCTCTCATGTTATCATCCCCAGAGTCCCTTTGCCGCTCATTCACTAAGCCATACCTCTCTTTTACTTACTCCCTGTAGCTCAGGTATAGCTCAAATAAACAACATGTGTAACCAGCACACGCATGTATAGATCAACTGAATAAGACATACAAACCCTGTATTTGCCGGTATACATAAATAATAATGTATGGAAACGTAGCATAGCGGATATAGATCAACAGAATAACTCAAAAACCCAGCTTTGCGGGTACAGGTCAACTGGAAATCACACAATCAGCAGTAAAGGTATAGATAAAACCCCCTAAATTACAGATCACAGGATGCACACCCCAAAGCCAGCCCTGGTGTCCATACTGCCCACATTGAACCCGACATTAACAAATTACAGTCCAGAGTGAGCCAACTTTGTCCCCAAACAGCCCAGAGTGAGCCAGTTTTGTCCCCAAACAGCCTGCCCTGACACCAGTACAGGCTCTGCAACACCACACCCAAGCACACACACCAGGACAGGCTCTGCCACACTGACACCCAAACACACACACCAGGACAGGCTGCTGCCCACACTGATACCCAGACACACACCAGGACAGGCTCTGCCACACTGACATCCACATCAGTACAAGTTGATCTACACAAAGCATCAAAAATGCTTTCCACACTGGCTTGCTGTTTGTTTCCCTCTTGTGTATTGATACCCCAGCCAGCCACCCCTTTGGTTTTAATGTATTCCCCCCACACCCCGGTTCCTGCATCCTCTCGACGGAGCAAGAGGCGCTGCTGAGCAACACAGAGGGAAGCGGCAGAGCCCCTGCAGATAATTTTTGGTGGTTATATTTGTTTCATCATTTTGCCGATAATCTTTGGCTGATACGTTTCGGTCACGGATATATCGCTGCATCCCTAGATTTTTTGCATCTTTTTTGTGCTTTTTTTCACAGACCTTTTAAGCTTTTTTTATTATTTTGTTTGGCCCTTTCGTTTGGACTGAAATTGAGGACTAATCTTTGATGATCTCGCCGGACCCACATTGAAAAGGTAAGTGGAATTATTTTTCTTTCCAAATGCTTTGACCCGTTAAGTGTTATAGAGGTGGACTGCATGCCCCCTTACTCACCAGGATCGAGATGTGGTTTGGGGTTCAGGCCTCTCAGGTTTTGTTATTATTATTATAACAGCAACAAATAACCACCCACACACAAAGGGAAGCAGCGGGCCCCTACGCAAGTCTGCAAGCAGCACAGAGAGATCTGCAATTCGGGTAAGGGGGTGGAAGATGGTATATGAATGAGGGAATATTTGTGAATGAGTATCAGTGAATGAGTGACTTAATATTTGTGAGTAAGTGAACAACTGTATGGCCCGGAAATAATGTTATAAATATCCAAATGGCCTTTGCCGGAAAAAAGTTCCCCACCCCTGAGTTAGAGGGTCGTTGTCTTAGGACAGCATAGCTACATCCTCAATGCTACTGACCTCCTTGGTGTTATATTTCCAAGTTATAAGCCTCTGGTGAATGTTGAGCTGTTTTCCTTCCGGGGCCGATAGGTCAATGATTCCGACATGCTTTTCTATGTTGGTCCCACTTGGTAAAAAAATGTGGTTCTTTACGTGATACACTGAGGGCATCTCTCCATTCTCTTTAAAGTAGACCTCTTCTCCGGTGGGATCTCGGAAGTGAACTTTCCTTAAAAACTGCTGCAACATTTCAGAACATTTTCAAAATATTATATATCTTGTTTTATGTACTTTGTATCAAAATAACTAGGTTTTTGTTCATGCTATTTTACATTATTGGTAGACTTGTATAAGTGGACCAAAATCAAAACCAAACATTTCTCCAAATCATTTTTAACTCACATGCAAGTGGAGACTCCTTGCCACCAGGTGCTCTGATGCAATTGCCTGTTGCACCCCCAGTGTTAGTCCTCCCCTGCTAACCAGACCTGGATGACATTGCATGCCTTCACAGTTAACTGTTGGTAGGTTGGGATCAATTAACTTACCTACACCCACAACCAGAACTGAAATCCTGCCATTAAAACTTAATGTTTAATGTTGTTATTAAAACATATACTGTATCTAAACGATTAAACATATTCCCCCAAAACAGGGACTAACCAGCAGCCTTTCAAGTACTGTTTTTTTAAATCAATTAAATGAACTTAGCGGGATGTGGGGTTAAAATCTATAATACATGCTTTAGAGGATGTGTAACTCCATCCCGTGCCTCACTCCTACCCTATCGAGATGAGATGGAAATGAGGAAGAAGCACAGGATGGGATCTGTTGCATGAAATGCTCTCCCTATATGTCCAAAAATGGTACCATATGCATATCAATTCATTAACCATTTCAGAGCACCCACAATATACCTCACATATATATTACATATATATATATAATACAGTTCACTGTTAACTTAGACTAGGCGTCATAGCAAGATATTCAATGCTGATTGAAAGTCATTTTGTTACACTGGGAACATGACATGCAGTTTATTGAAATAAACGTACAGCTTATTCAGTGAGTAATAAACTAAACTAAACTTGCTGTGAAACTTTCTTTTATTTTTACAAATGGAACAGCGTCTGTATGCGTTAAGAACATTTCAACTATACGTGAGAACACGAGAGGAGAAAAAGAAAATAAGTTATTGGTCAAATTATAGGTAAACATAGGGAATCATTTAGATTAATTTAACCTCTTACAGAGTCCAGCCACAAACTGAAATATTTTCCCTGCAGCGCCCCTAGAGTTAGAAATGCATATTGCTTTTATTTGAGAGCTTACAATTTTTTGAGACCTTATATAAAGTCTTAGAAGTCTTTCATGAAGGTCTTCATGCTTTATTAATTATTATTGTAAAAGAAAATATTCTATACTCCATATTAAAAAAAAAATCCCCAAACAAATGGCTTTGGAAAAAAACAGAAAAAAATAATTGTTTCCCATTTTTTTCTGATATTTTGTTTTCCAGGCCTTCCCATCGCTAATGCTGATTTGGCCACATTCACTCACTGTATAATAAGACGAAAACTAAACGCAAACTGTTTTTATTCATGGCTTACTACCTGATGCATAGGTAAAGGGTTCTCTGGATTCCTGATAATGTACAATTGCATTTCATGCAAAGAAGAAGCCATGGTGTAAACTGCTTTGTATACGTGATACGTGGTTCCAAATCTAACAGTGTCATAGTGCTGTCGGCCAAGTTTAATGATTCCCTCCGTCGCACTACAATTTCTGTAACCGGTTTTGAAGAAGTTTTGTATTACTCCATTCCAGACTGGATTTGATGTTAAGCAGTTAAAGTAATATGCCCGTATATCTTCAAGTAGAATGTCATTGGGTCGATTTGATGGCCTGACATTTTCTAGAAAATTCTGAAGACTAGGAATCATTTTATCAGGACGTGTAAATACCAGACTACCATTAAATGGAAGGGAAGACTCATTTCTATTGTAAATGATAACATTCCAGCTGGCAGGGATTATAAAAGTCTTTTGGCGAATGTCTCCGCTTTCATCCGTGAACAAATACATGGAGCGGTGGGATGCTGTCCCGCAGAGTATCACAATCTGCGAGGTTGCTCTGTTAATAATACGTCTGTTTCTATTTATCACCTCTATATGTTTATAGTATTTATTGGGAGGTAACTGTAGGGAGAACTCGATACATATTCCATGGATGGCAGCCATTTTCTCCAGCTCCCGACGCTGCGTTTCTCCGCTGTCATCATCCGAGGCAATGATACCCACCCAGTTCCAACCAAAATATTTGAGTAACTTTACAATGGCATCAAACTGGGCCCGGTCATTCTGAAGGGTCCGATAGAAATTTGGATATAAACGTTTGTTGGATAGAACAGGATCTGTTGCTCCGTAGCTGATCTAAAAATATAGATAAACGGGTAAAATGTAACAAGATAAAAAGGAAAAAGACATCTCACTGTAATATTATAAAATGATGAATGGAAAACCACCTGTTAAGAAATAATGTTATCTTACAAACCAGTGTAAAGAAGAAGACCCACTTCTTTAAGGATGCTTATAATATTGCACATTAACCCCCCATATTCCCTTAGCTGACCTCTCCTAGTCCCTCTAATGAAATACTTACATTAGTGTGGCTGGTCCATCCTTTACTATGGCACTTTAACCTATTGTGTAATATACCCTAAATCAGGGCTCGACAAATCCCAGGAATTTTGTCCTGGCACCTAGGTGTTTGTCAGCCTATTAAATGCCCCCACGTCGCCACAATCGTGGCGATCGCGGGGGCGCTGCTGCTGTCTGTCCAGGTGTCTAGGCAGACCAGCACAGCAACCCCGAGCCTGCCCCTGAGCCTGAGATCACTCCCACTGAGTGATTCTGTAGGCTGAAAACACGATTGACGGCAAACCAGCAATTGTGTTTTCAGCTGCCACAGACAGCTTCAGGGAAGGGGGTTGTGTGTTGATTGTTCAGCTTTAACCCCTTCAATGATCAAGGAATTTTAGGGGTTAATTCCCGTTTGGTACGGGGGTCTCTGCTGCTGGCAGACCAGCAACAGCGAAAACAAGCCCCCACAAGCCCTTTGATGACCCTGTAGACATGGAAGCCTACAGGAGTCATCAAAGAGACTCCTCCCTGCAGTGGCTGATCTATAGACCAGCAATTGCGTCTCAGCTGCCAGAGGCAGCTTCAGGGACAGGGGAGAGGGTTCTTCTGGAGACCAGCCCCAACCCTCCCCTGCTGCCTGACCGCTCCATGAGAGCGACAGTGCAGCGTTAACCCCTTCAATGCCACAATTGTGTATGACACATTCGTGGCATTGCAGGGGTTAACATTTGTCCCCACAAGCTTGGGGGGACTAAATATCTGTCAATGCTGTGCTCCAATGGAACATCAACATTGAAAGAGTTAAAAAATGAAAAAAATTTAAAAAAAAAACAAACAGCACTGACCTGAAAGTCCAGGGTGCTTCCAGGTCAAATGCTGTGAGTTTAGTAAGTGGGCTGATGATGATCAGATCACTTCTAACCAACTGTTAGTTTTAAAAAAATCCTGGCTCCTAACTTTTTTAGCTGGCGCCTAGATTCACAACAAATTTGTCAAGCCCTACCCTAAATCCCTCTAGATTGTAAGCGCGTTTGAGCAGGGGCCCCCCTCACCTATTTGTTATGTTATATACTACTTGTTATGTCCTGTCTACCCATTGTACATCGCTACGGAATGATGGCGTTAAAACAATAAATAATAAAAAGTAAAACATTGTTATGTATTGGGGTGTTACGCTGTCTGTTTTTCCACTAGATGGTATAGTGAAAATTTTCTGTTGTGTTAGTGTCTTTTGTGTTATATCTTAACCCCTTGCCAGACTTGCAGTGCGACGTGATAACGACAAAGCCCGTACATGTATGGGCTGCTGTTAAACAGCTGCCTCACAGTTTTCATCACGACTGGCGGCTTTGCAGCATCCAAGGAAGCCTCACAAGTGAGGCTGACCGTGGATCCGGGGAGGAAAGCACTCCCCACAAGAAAAATGGCCGCCTGGCTAAAATAGCTTTGGAGGCGATCAGAATTACTTCCTAAAAATAAACGATGTTGCTGACATGCCTCGATATCAAGGCATGTAGCAACACAACCCCCTTACCCCGATAGCCTTGTGATTGCTCCGAAGAGCAACCACAAGTGCCATCATGTAAATGACGTTGCCACCATTCACAAGATGGCGTCATCAATAGAAAACTGAATGAGTTCACAGAGGGTCTATCCAGACCCTCTTAAAAACTCTCAAGCTCCTCCTCAAGGTTGAATGCAGGTACTGCATTGAATTGGCCGGCTTCAAAGACGTCCCAAATATGGGATGTGGGCACAGACTGACCCGATGTCTAAATGGCAAAAAATACACACCTCACAAAGGTGGCCTCTTACCTTTCAAATAATTCAACAAACCCAACAAACGAGAAAAGGTTTTTGTTTTTTTTTCCAGATGAGGAACCAGGTATAGATTTGTATCTTCTCTCCTCGCTGAGGATCCAGACTATGAGAGTCGCTCATTA
Organism: Spea multiplicata; assembly: GCA_009364415.1. Taxonomy (NCBI): domain Eukaryota; kingdom Metazoa; phylum Chordata; class Amphibia; order Anura; family Pelobatidae; genus Spea; species Spea multiplicata. The sequence continues at coordinate 7,505 of VKOC01016112.1, forward strand.
ACAGTTTTGTGTATTTAAATATTATGTATATTTTTGCTCGCAGACATAGAGTGAAAACAGGGCTTCTTCAACATACACTCTAGATTAACCCTTTAATGACAAGACTGTTTCTTACTCGTAGTACATTTTGGGACAATGGCTCTTTTAAAATTTTTTGGTGTTGCTCTTTAAAAACTAAGACGCAGTACCCAAGGGCAGGCAGAACAATTATAACTCAGGAACAAAGACGATTAACACTAAGCGCACCCAAAGAATTGTTTCACAGCCAAAGAATGGCAAGTAATGTTTAAACATAGAGGAGTTCAACTGGACTTAAATCACATTTTTTAAAAAGGGGTTTCACAGAAGGATCCAAGCAAATGTAATGATTAAAGGCTAAAAAGAAGAGAGTGATGAGCCGATCTAGTCAACCGGAAATCCCTTTCGTGGACCTTCATCCAGGCTGTGGGGTTTCCTCTGGTACATTTAGGCTCTCAAATACCCAGCCTGTATCTCTCTGGGTTACTTGGGGCTGAAACACACTGAGAAACACAAAAAATACCTCCGTTTCCCAGGGAAAAGCTGCGACGTGTTTTGTATGAATGCACAATCCTAAAGTTATATACGCAGGGGAAGGCTTAACAAACGAGCAGATGATCACATTCTGTAGAAATATCTCCTACCTGAGGGAGTCCGTATAAATTCATTATGTTCGCAATGTGTAAGGATGTTTGGGAAGACAGGTCGCCAATAACTCCAATCAGATTGCTATATTTCCTACACGAGTAATTAGGGACGGTTTTAACGGGTCCAGATAGCATGCGTAACACATTCTCAACAGCCTTGTTCACATGTCCACAGGAATCAAGGACATGGTATCCCAGAGTCACATTGGGCAAAATATATGGATTACTGTTTATCTCATCAACGGCGAAAATGAAAGCCAAGAGATGTCTGTAGAACTGAGGATTAGGTCTGTGAAAAGTCAGAATGTTAAATTATGATGTCAGGAGATCACTTTCTCTGTGCTCCGCTCTCCATCTAAGTGCCACTAATAAGGAGGTTAACAAGTCAGTTCAGCAAGGAGGCTACAAGGAAGGAGAAAGAGAAACTTGGATGTACGGCTTCAATCTATACTCCACCATCCTTTACAAATCGCTGCCATCCGCTTATGCTTAGTTTTTTAAGAACCCCTGCTCCCTTCTTCACTACCATTTCTCTCTCACTCCCATCTCCATCATTCTCCTGGCACCATGCGGACTATCCAACCTTTCAAGGTTTCACCTTAAGCACCATCCCTCTACACCCAATTCATAGCAGACAAATCTGTTCTTTTATATAGATACGGCTCAATCTCTGCTCCCCTGGTTATACCGTTACGTCCATCTACTCCCTACTACTCGTTAGTCTGTAAGCTCTACAGGGGAGAGACCTCCTTTCTTAAGATATTCATATGTATTCTGTGATTTTCTTGTTATCAATCTGTAAATTCTGACACCTGTTAGCACCTAATAAAACTAAAACTAATAAAATGTAGCTGTGATGTACAGCAAAAAGTTGTTGAGCTTCACAAAATGAGAAGTGACTAAAAGAAAATGGCAAAAGCATTGAAAATGCTCATTCCCACCATCAGGTAAATAATTAAGAAGTTCTCATCATCTGGAAATGTTGTGAATCAGCCTGGAGCAGGACATGTCTGTATTGGCTCAATGCACTGTGAAGAGGGTGGTTCTAGTGGCCAAAAAATCTCCAAAGATCAATGCTGGAGAATTGCATAAGTTAGTTGCATCTTGGGGTCAGAAACTGCGATCTGATGCCAGCATCATCACAAGTTATTTGGAAGGATTTCAAGAAAAAAAAATCCTTGATTCTCATCCAGAATAAAACATCAACAGATATTAAGGGAGCACCTGACTGCCTCTGCCAGCAAGCTATAACTGGGCTGCGGTTGGATCTTCCAGCAGGATAATTATCCAAAACTTACATCAAAATCAACACAACATGGTTTACTGACCATCTTGGCCATCCCAGTTCCCTGACTTAAACGCAAGCGAAAACCTGTGGGGTGAAGAGGAGAGTCCACCAGTGTCGACCTCGGAATTTGATGAGGTCTGGAGAGATTCTGTATGCAGGAAAGGTCTCAGGTTCCTTGCTATGTATTTCTGCAATCTCATCAGGCATTATAGGAGACGAGCCAGAGCTGTTATCTTGGCAAAGGGAGGTAGCACAAAGTATTGACTAAACGGGTGCCAATAACTGCGCCACATATATTTAACAATGCTGTTTTTTTGTTTTGTTTTTTTCTTGAAACCAGTGTTGGCAATTGTTTGATATCCACGAAAGCTTTGTATTTTTTTGAAGGAAAATGGTTTCACACTAAAGACAATTTTCACATAATTATTTGCACATATTTACCAAGGGTGCTAATATTAATGGAGGGCACTGTATGTTTAGAGGAAGTAACCGACCTTTATACATAAACCTTAATAATAGAGAACCCAATAATATCTGATATAAACAGGAAAATGACTTACAAAAAGCAAAAGTAAATCGATCCCGGTATAATTCTGTCATATATCTCCATCATCTCGTATCTCACTGTTAAAATGCCGCCGATGATGATGTGTCCATCCTGGACATATTTGGGTTGAAATAAAGTTCTTCTGTGAGTAAGATGACATCCAGCTCCTTGAGAACTTGGTGCCACCGGGATAGACAGACAGGAGATCACTGCAAATAGGGCAGATCTGGCAGCCATCAGAAAGCCTTTCATTTGCCCCATTAAATGAACCTCTAACAAGCTCGGAGTTCTGCAGCTGGCCGTGTGAGGTCATGGATTCAGACGTCTTGTATTTACCAAGTGTTTCTGATGGCTGAACGAGTTACACATTTTATATTTTCTGCAAGGAGTTAGAGAGGCCCTGGAGATATGAGTTCACAGCAAATATAAACCATACGCTGCGGAATTGTTTGGTATGAAATAGAAATTAAATGGCTTTTGCCTTTGTTTAGATTCTGGTCCCCGAGAGCAGGAGTTCATAACGACAAGTAAAATAATAATGGTTTTAATTAAAATATAACTATTGCTCTAAACCCCATTTTATACTTAAAAAACTGACCAGAATGAAGAACAGAACTTGTGAAAGTTCTGTAAAGTCATTCTAAAGCATGTTTTCACAATTATAGCAACCAACAGAATATTCTCTTAATAATGTAACCATACGGTATAACCGGAAT
>VKOC01016113.1:0-10489 GCA_009364415.1 Spea multiplicata
GGGTCATCCTTGACTCAAACCTCTCCTTCATCCCTCACATTCAGTCCCTCGCCAGATCGTGCCGCCTGCACCTAAAAAACATCTCTCGTATCCGCCCATTCCTCACCCAAGAATCCACAAAAACTCTGGTTCATTCACTTATCATTTCCCGTCTAGACTATTGCAACACTCTTCTGGTTGGCATTCCACTGTCTCGACTCTCTCCTCTACAGTCTATCCTAAATGCCGCTGCTAGGCTCATCTTCCTTGCACGTCGCTCCTCTTCTGCTTCCCCCCTCTGTGAAACCCTCCACTGGCTCCCAATTACCTTTAGAATTAAATTTAAGATCCTGGTACTGACATATAAGGCCATCCATAATACTGTTCCTCCGTACATTTCTGACCTCATTAGCAAATACTCTCCTACTCGATCCCTACGTTCCTCCCATGGGCTAAGGCTCTCCTCCTCACTCGTCACCTCTTCCTTTTCCCGTCTACAAGATTTCACTCGAGCTGCCCCATATCTCTGGAATCTGCTCCCAAGGAACCTTCAGAATTCACCCTCCCTCCTGACATTCAAGAAACATCTAAAAACCCACTTCTTCAGAGACGCATACCATCTTAGCTGCTAGAACATCCTTGTCATCGATACAACCACCACACTACCTCTCACCCTTCCTCTATGCCTTATGTTTGTCACCCCATTTTTCCCTCTAGATTGTAAACTTGCGAGCAGGGCTCTCTCCACCAAATGTATCGGTTTGTCTTAGTCTGTCAATTCTTGTCTTGTCATATCCCTTGAATTTATGTATTGTATTAAGCGCTGCGTAAACTGTTGGCGCTATATAAATAAAAGATAATAAAAAGATAATAATAAAGAGAAGTGAAACAGCATTTAATGTCTAGGAGTTCCTTGCAAATGATTGCAACGTATTAGAGGCCTTTATGTTGTATATTGTTGTATATTTTATATAATTGTTACTTGCTACCTTATAAGTTATATCGCCATTCTAACACTAATTGTGGCTCACATGCAAAATCTAACATTGTTATTTACCAAAGAACAATATTTTCTTCTAAATTGTGCCTTCATGGTGACCCTGGTGCTGTTGGTTCTAACGATGTGCTGTAGACTGATGAAGGGTTGATGGTGGTTAAGGATATGAAGTTCTAGTAGATGAATAATAGAGATCAGGTATTGGTCTATTTTAGTCGAGTGTTTGGGTGGGTTCTGTTATAAAATGGGAGGTATTTTTATTTTTTTTATTAATGACGTAGAAGAAAAATCTCCTACATTGTGACTGTGAATGTCCTCTTGTTTTGTTCTAAATCATTTTTAACAGTTGCATCGCTATATAAAAAGGATAACATCTGCATCTCAGTTGGGCCGCACATTTTACGATGAACATGGAGAATTTGCATACCATTACACAATTACAAACTGGGTGTTTTTATCAAATAAGTCTGCATTTAGAAACATTGTGGGTAACTTCACTGAGTGGGCTCCAGATGGTCAGCAGCTAATCATTGACTCGCATTTAGCAATATGGAGGAACAAAGACAACCAGGTAAGGGGGGATTATTGTTTTTGTTTTCCTACATTAAAATTAAGCTACATTTCTATAAACTTTACAGACATAGAGTATATTAAAAATAATTTAACAGAAATAATATAAACTCACCAGCACCATACATCCTAAAGATGGTAAAACAAAACCACTTTGACGGTGTAATGGTTCTAACTTGTGAAAAACCCTGTAGCATGAGGGCCATAAACGTCACACTTAAGACTGAGCATCCTAAACACCCACTAACCAGACCTCCCAGCCAGACCTCGCTAAGCCAGGCTCTGGAAAACCTCCCCCAGACAACACACACAAATGTCCAGGCAAGTATTTTCTCCCTTACCTCAGGGATACCTCAGCTCTTTTTTAGGGGATCTTCTTGCCCTGGGAGCATAGAGGAAATTCTTCTTTCCACAACAGTCTCTGATCGCCAGGCTCCAGGTTTTAATGCCCAGCACCTATGCCTGATGCAGACCACATAGGAATCATAGACTGGATCCTGCAAAGCTCTAGTCTCTTGGAAAAGCCAGCATGGATCCAAGCTGTCAGTATATACAGTCATAAAAAAACACAGCAGCGAGCTTTAATGAGGCTTTAATGAGAAAATGAGGCCAGACCCTCCCCCGAAAACAATGCAAAACGCAACATTTCTGGACCACATTCACTCGCTCTCTCACTCATGCATTTTCTTCTTCGTCCGCATCTTCGTGGCACCTTCAGGTTTATGATTGCACTTTATGTGGAGCCACCACATGGACAATGTCCACTGCATGTGCAGTTATTATACTGTCCTTGGAGAACACTTTCAAATGCTGCTGTTTGCACGGTTATTGCATAAATGCATTAGAATAGGGAATACCAGGGGCTTGTGAATTAAGGCAATGAATTATTTTGATCTTGTTGAATGATTTTCTAATTATATAATCATCCAATCATGTTCTACTCCTAATGTATTTTTCAAAACAAAGGAATTACATCTTTATTTAGAATATTTTTCTAGATATATCTATTATTCTGTGATTGTGCTTCTTTATTCTTTATTAATTTATAAGAGTGGCTCAAACAAGAACTATTTTTTATTTTTTTCTGTTTGTAGATTCCAAGGTCTCAGTGTTCAGAGAACTGTTTGCCTGGATATCGAAAAGTCCTGAGACCTGGAACACAAATCTGCTGCTACGACTGTGTCCGGTGCTCAGAGGGAGAGATATCCAACAGATCTGGTATAATAGATTATATAGAATCATACACATAAGTTACTCATAGTATGTGTGTAGGAATGAAAGCCTGCTCCTGGTAAGGTAGAGGGTGGAGCCATGGGCGTAGGAACCCCTAAAAATCTGGGGGGCAGCATTTTCCCCCATCAGATCCCCACTTTGTCCCCTTCTCACACTATCTAAGCCCTCTCACACTAACTACCTCCCTGGGGGGATTTCTTCATTATCGGTCCCCCACTGCATGAGTTACTGGGGGTTCCTACGCCCATGGGTGGAGTTGGGGGGTATTGAGAGCCACAAGGAGAGGCAGGTGTAGCTATAAGTGATCACAATAATAGACAAACAACACAGGCATGGGTTGACTAGAGCTGGACATAACCTCCCCCAAGGTTATGAGAAAGACCTTTTTACACGAGCTCCAACCTCCATGCTTCTGCACACAGCTGGTTCACTTTCACAAATGTGCCTCAGTGCACTAAAAAAAAAACCATTAAAAACATAAAAAGTAGTAAAGGTTTAACCCCTTAATGACAAAGCCCATTCATGTACTGGCTCAAAATGCATTGTTTTCAATGGGTTTAGGAACTGTACATTTACTCAAGAAATCTACTTATAGTGGGGTTTTGTTTTTGTTCCTTGTTTGGTCTTTGAGCTCCTCCGTTATATTTACTTCCATGTGAGATGAGTGGACCAGATTCTTGGCAAAAGTGGTAAACTCTGGTTCATTCACTTATCATTTCCCGTCTAGACTACTGCAACACTCTTCTGGTTGGCATTCCACTGTCTCGACTCTCTCCTCTACAGTCTATCCTAAATGCCGCTGCTAGGCTCATCTTCCTTGCACGTTGCTCCTCTTCTGCTTCCCCCCTCTGTGAAACCCTCCACTGGCTCCCGATTACCTTTAGAATTAAATTTAAGATCCTGGTACTGACATATAAGGCCATCCACAATACTGCTCCTCCGTACATTTCTGACCTCATTAGCAAATACTCTCCTACTCGATCCCTACGTTCCTCCCATGGGCTAAGGCTCTCCTCCTCACTCGTCACCTCTTCCTTTTCCCGTTTACAAGATTTCACTCGAGCTGCCCCATATCTCTGGAATCTGCTCCCAAGGAACCTTCAGAATTCACCCTCCCTCCTGACATTCAAGAAACATCTAAAAACCCACTTCTTCAGAGACGCATACCATCTTAGCTGCTAGAACATCCTTGTCATCGATACCCCCCCACAATACCTCTCACCCTTCCTCTATGCCTTATGTTTGTCACCCCATTTTCCCCTCTAGATTGTAAGCTTGCGAGCAGGGCTCTCTCCACCAAATGTATCGGTTTGTCTTAGTCTGTCAATTCTTGTCTTGTCATATCCCTTGAATTTATGTATTGTATTAAGCGCTGCGTAAACTGTTGGCGCTATATAAATAAAAGATAATAAAATAATAAATAATTAAAAGGTTTAGTGCAGGCAAAGTGACTTGAATACTACGGCATGGGATAGGCATATGATTCCTGAATCTAAAACAAGGCGAAGGAAAATTGGGGCGATTAGATTTGGGGCTATTTTTCTTTGTTATTTTCAGTTCAAATCTAAGAAATGTAAACAAAAAGAAGTAATTTAACATTAGTTAATATGGATACACTCAGTGGGAGGGAACTATATACTATATTATATTTTATGTTTAATTTACATATTGAGGCATAATGTTACTTTGCGTTATTTTTCAGACAGTGAGAACTGCATTGTTTGCCCAAGTGATAAATGGTCTAATGAGAAAAGGGATCGGTGTATTCCAAAATCGGTGGAGTTTCTATCATATTTGGATGCAGTTGCTGCAGTTTTATCCTTTGTATCAATTCTGTTTTGTCTTGTAACTGTTTTAATATTACTGATCTTCATTGTCTTCAGAGATACCCCAATTGTGAAAGCCAATAACAAGAACCTCAGCTTCCTCCTCTTGGTCTCCATCATGCTGAGCTTTCTCTGTGTGTTTCTGTTCCTCGGTCGTCCTGAGGATGTAACCTGCATGCTGCGCCAAACAGCTTTTGGAGTCCTCTTCTCATTATCCGTGTCTTGTATTCTGAGCAAAACAATCATGATCTATATTGTTTTCAGAGCCACGAAACCCGGCAGCTCCTGGGCAAACTGGGTCAGTGTGAAAGTCTCCAATTCTATAGTACTGCTCTGCTCATCCATTCAAGTTATCATTAATATTTCCTGGTTGGCCATTTCCCCCCCATTCCAGGAGCTGGACATGCACTCTTATCAGGGAAAGATCATCGTTCAGTGTAATGAGGGCTCGGTTATCGCCTTCTACTGTGTCCTGGGTTATATGGGGCTTCTGGCAGCTGTTAGTTTTATTATAGCTTTTTTAGCCAGGACATTACCGGACAGTTTTAATGAGGCCAAGTACATCACCTTCAGCATGCTGGTGTTCTGCAGCGTTTGGATTGCGATGATCCCGGCCTATCTGAGCACCAAAGGGAAGAACATGGTGACCGTAGAGATTTTTGCCATAGTGGCTTCAAGTGCAGGACTTGTAGGATGTATATTTATTCCAAAATGCTATGTAATTCTTTTGAGACAGGAATTGAATACAAAAACATATTTACTTGGAAGTAGAATTAAAGGTTTAACCAAATAGTTATAAGAACCATATTCTGAATTATATGTATTATTATCTTATAACTGTCAATGGTCAATTTTAGAAACTTGAATTAGTTTTCTGGAATTCAAAATACATTTTTGCACACAATACCCAATATACTTTTAAGAAGCATATATTTTATTTATAAGAGGCAACTATTTTAACCCTTCTGTCCTTTATCAGTTGCAAGAAAGGTGAGGCGTCCACATGTTAGAAATCACAGAGATAAACTCAGCAGCACTCAAAGCAAGACACACACGACGGGAACCAAATAAACCTCTGTAGACATAGTGTAAATATAATGTCTATGCCCATCGTATCAGTATAAATGAGTTAATGACTGCATTCAGAACAATTAAAAGATTATCTTATCCTTCAGTCAGACATTAAAGTAAACTGAACACAAATCCCTAAATTATTTTGTGTTTCCTTCTGCACTTGATCATTTGCATACTGATTGTGATGGAACCTCCATCACTGGGGCCACTGGAGAGGCCTGACTGGCTTTGTAAAGACTTCTGTGTCACCCCCAGAAGTATATCACCTCATCACTTGCTGAGGGGATTATCTCTGGCAGACAGCCAGGATCTGCAGCCAGGGAGTGACCGCCATTGTTTTGGTTTAATGTCAGACCCCCCCACCCCCATGGTGCACAACTATGTTGTAGCCCCAGCCAAACCTTGATTTCGGCCAGTAATAGATAGTGGAGGTTGGGACCCTATTGTACTGTTAATCCCGTTACTGCCCCTGTTGTCTCTGGGAGGCAGATTAAGGAGCGGTTTGAATCCCAATATCTTGATTTATGTTAATATGTGGTTTGCTGGCTATTTCCAGTACTGTGTGTGAAAAATAAAGCAGTCTTCATTTTGCTTATACCCTACACTGAGTCTTGGCTAGTGACACAGGCTAAGGAAGCACAATTCAGCGGAGGTAGTTGGTCGGACCACACAGCTCCGTGACACAAATAGTTGAAAATATTTTAAAGGACAATAATATCTAATAAAAAAATATATTCCAGATCATGTTTTAACAATTTGTCAAATCAAAGCTTGGTTGGGCAGTGAATCCCGTCTGATACTACACTTTATTAAGACATCCTTTTATTTAATGGAATAAATACTGTGACATTAAAAGGGATTGTCGCCTGATAAACTCATCTATACTAATATGAAGTTATTTGCTAATATGACCAGGGCTCAAGCCAACTTGGTATGACATTCGTGCCTACTCACATTGATCACCTAGAACTCCATTCACATTAATGCTGAGTCAACCGCCAGATTCTTATGGTAACTTCACTGATAAAGCACTAGGATAGGCAAAATTACTTACAACATGCCCCCAACTGTCCCAATTTACACGGGACAGTGCCGATTGTGGGTCTCTGTCCCGCCTATCCCTTCCTATGTCACGCTTTGCAGGAGCAGAGGAAGGGTGAGTCAAGATCGGTACTGACCTCAGGTGCAGCTGCGGGGGACGCACAGCCCCCCGATCAGTGACTGCAGCCTGCAGACTAGCTGGGAGATCGCAATCTCCCTCTAGTCGGTTTAACATTAGGGACACTTCAGACCTTGCTTTACTGCTCCCTAACCACTACATGCCAGCAAATAATGCCGAGCGCGGGGATATGACGTCAACCCTACGCTCGGCAGCAATAGCCGGCACGTAGTGATGAGGGAGCAGACCTCGCACTCCCACCGCAGGATACAGGATGGAGGCAGAAGGATGAAGGAAGGCGGATGGAGGAAAAGGTAAGAGATGGGAGAAAGGGGTGTAATGGCAGTGTATGTGTATGTATGTGTGTGTAAGCTTGTGTGTGTATGGGCCAGTGTGTGTAAGAGCAGTATAGGTATTTGTTAGATGGTGTGTAAAGGCAGTGTATGTGTATATATGTGTGTGTAAGGGCAGTGTACATGTATGTATATGTGTGTGTGTAAAGGAAGTGTATGTGACGATGCAAGCGCAACATTGTAAAGTGCAATTGCTTGCATCAGTGAGTTACGCGAGATTTAAAAAAATAAAAAAAAAATTGTGTCCCTCTTTCACATTTTGAAATGTTGGGAGGTGCTTACTGTACGTCGTAACTCTGCCACTCTTGGGTCTATTCATAGAAACATAGAATCTGACAGCAGATAAGACCTATTTGGCCTGTTTTTTCCTGATGCATCATTTAGGTCTTGATCAGTTCTTGATCTTGTCTTAGCTTAACAATAGCTTTGTGTCCCTTGTGTGCATGCTTTGTTTACTGTATCGGCCTCTACCACTGGTAGTAAAGTACATTAGAAGAATAATGCACTTGGCATATACATTTTAACTTTTTCCCAACTACCTACCAGTAGTGAAGTACCCCACCTGCAATTAAAAACCCTCCACTGCAGGGGACCTGAATCCTCCTCTCTGGCAGCCGGTGAACGGCTGTGCAATGCGCACAGACAACCTCCGCTACTGCACTCCACATCCGCCGGGGCTTCTATGATGGAGCCCGACACTAATTCATTGTGTCAGGCTCCAACCAGGCTGTGGAGCCGCTTCCTTTTAGTTCTCCCAGTCTCGCTAGAGTTCCCCCAGTCTCGCTAGAGCTCCCCCAGTCTCGCTAGAGCTCCCCCAGTCTCGCTGTGCTTCTGATTTCTTGATTCCAGTTCTGCTCTTCACTTCAGCTCTGCTTCCTTTATAAGGTGTGGGGCACCCGTTATGTTTGCCTCACTTTACAGACTCAGGTCCAGAAACAGGCATGCTTCATAACAGGCAGGAAGAGCTGACAGAACACCGTAACCAGAATAACGGAAAAACAAAGTCCAGGCAGAAACGGCTGACGAGCCTAAAGCGCTGCATCTCAGCTGCTGCGCAATAACTCCTGAACACCATCTTTGGGCGCTCTGGGTCATTACAGTCGTCTTTATGGACCCAGCTCCTGACACATTGTTATTGGAAGAAATGAAAGGTTGTGTGACTTGCATCTGTGAAAATTACCGATGGGTAGGTTGTGTCATGAATGTAATGTCACAGAAGGTTTTAATCACTTTCCTACCTCCCAATGGCCTATCCCTATCCTATGTGTACCCTCACCAGCCAGACATATTGAACAAGTTCTCACTAAGGTTCATCCACGCATTACTACTGGGCAAAAATTACACATTAACTTCTGCGGACTAGTAAAGAAAAGCTACAGAGGAAGACACTTACTTGTCCTCAAAGTTAGATGACATCACATATTTTATTATACCATCATTTACATTAACAAGTGGCAAGGTATTTCATTGAGTGTGAGATTTTTTACTCCTGTTCCCAAAGCCCAAACTAATACCAAAGAAAGAATGCATTTAACTGTATAACATATTTTTTTAACCAGAATATTAAAAACACACTTTTTTTGAGATTCAAGATCAAGGGTCACATCATTTGATACTAAGCTTCTACCTCAATTAGAAGAAAAGCTTGCTGGGGAAAGTGTATTTTTTTTCACATTGGCAACCCTACTGTATTATCATACCTGCCCGGCATGCCCGGAAGTTTGCCGGGTGAAGCTCCGCTAAGAAAAATATGGCCATATAGTGTTACAGAATCTCCAATATATAGAAAACACAGTCCAAGGGCAGCCGAGTGAGCTGCCGAGTTATGGATCCTTCCTCTGACTGCTAGAGTTAGGTAAATACGGATCTGCCCATGAATCCTATCCTACTCTGATGTGGAAGAAAGGAATGGTCCCCAAGAAACAAACAATGGCAGGCTAGCGAGATGAAGCTACTGATATAAGACACAGTCCTCAGAAAAACAAACAAGGGATGAAGCTTCACCTACCCAGGTTAGGGCAGAAAAAAACACTGAAGATAAATGGGAGGTTCTTGGACGCTTGTAATTTCTTGTCCTACCTGGATAGGCGAAGCTCTCACCTATATATCCTACCGAGAATGACTTGAAACCCTGCTTTGTAACTTCTTGCAGTAGGTATGGTTACATTTTTCCTTTCTGTAACCATTTTGTACACACATTCTTTCCTACATTGACCGTTTTGTTACCCTATAGATATACAGGTACAGACTCAAAAGGTGAAGCAAGATTAGGAAATACCTGTAAGACTTGAGTTTTCATTACTCTCAAAACCCTCAATTCAGATATTTTAAAATGCTACCCTATAGGGTACTATTTGAGGATGGATGTAGCCCACTAGAATATGAAAAAATATCTATGTGGGGTGTAATAATGGAATGTTCCCGAACATTAATCCGGTCATTGTTTAGCTGAGGCACCTACTGTGACGAAGTTCTCAAATTTATTATTTTTTGCATGTTTCGTTGGTTTCAAACAAAAGCCTTATTTTTTCGGAATAAAAGTGATGCATAGTTTGTGTGGGAATGTCTAACATGGGAATCTTGATAAAAATAACAGAATATGCTGTGCAATTTTGGGCACCTATTCTAAAGCAGGATATCATAGCACTAGAAAGGGTTCAGAGGCGGGCTACAAAATTAATAAAAGGAATGGAGCACTATAGTTATGAAGAAAGGTTAAAACATTTAAATCTGTTTAGTTTAGAAAAACAGCGTCTCAGAGGGGATATGATAGCATTATGATAATATATAATATATATGATAATATATTCGGGGCCAATACAAACCATTGTGTGGAAATCTGTTCATAAACAGGACTATGCTTAAGACGCTGGGTCACGGGTTTAGACTGGAAGAAAGAGATTTAGTCTAAAGCAGAGGAAAGGGTTTTTTACAGTAAGGACAGTAAGGATGTGGAATTCTCTGCCTGCAGAGGTAGTTTTATCGGAGTCTGTACAGACGTTTAAACAGCAACTGGATGAATACTTGGAAAAACATAATATTCGGGGATAAAATCTTTAATTATGGGGAAACCGCGTATTGATCCAAGGAGAAATCTAACTGCCATTTTTGGGTCAAGAAGGAATTTTTTCCCTGGTTAGTGCAAAATTAAAAGGAGCCAAACTGGGTTCTTTTGGATCAACAGCAAAAAAATTTCAGATATAGGAAAGGCTGAACTTGATGGACGCAGGTCTTTTTTCAGCCTAACTATATGTATGTAACTATATATAACTATGACCCAACAACAAAAAAACTTAAA
>VKOC01016114.1:0-26099 GCA_009364415.1 Spea multiplicata
CACTGGAGCAGCAATTCTTATTATTCTGAAAACTTTTGGCCATGACTCTGCTATATACCGTATGTAGTTGTAGATACACAAAGCCGATGTAGTCGACCGTATTGCTGAGCAGGCACACATAAATTAGGATTAAATGCCGTAATTATATAATTAAAAAAAACTGGTGCATCCGTTTTTGCGGACTGCTATCATTCTGAATGAAGGTCGTGGAAATGTTATTTCCCATAAACGTATTTGCCTGTTATTCTTTTATTTAAAAGTACAAATAAATATATTTCTATGTCGTGTTTTATTTATTTATATGTGCGTTCTTTGATAGTTGTGGCACCTGTTACATCACATGTTAGCAGGTCATTGTTTTTGTGTTCTGGAACATTTTTTCTTTCTTATCTGAACTATCACTATGAAAATATCAGCAAACTAAAAGTGGTTTCCGGCTCACAAAGATGAGAGTATGTAAATCGGCAGCTTAGTTAGCTGTTGTTTTTCATGGGACTTCCCTGTTTGTTAGACATGTAATGGGGGTTGGGTTATGGCATCTTGACCCCGTGTCCCATGTGCACCTAGAATTAGGTTTTACTTCTGGACTATATGGCCCAAAGCCATAGCTTGCATCGCCCATGTATTTTAAGATGTATACATTTCCTGACCCTGTAATACAAGAAGAAGCGAGAGCTCACCTTTTTTGTACAGTTCTGCACTTAGCAAATACTTTGCTATAAGCTGTCCATTTTCACACACAAACCATTTCTGATTTCTATCCCGAATTGATGTTTGGAGTTCTTTGCCCACCTTACTATAGCCATCATTCTCAAATGCTACAATACCAAAAGTTACGAGTTTAATATCTGAAATGAAAATGCAAACAAGTAAGTTTAGGTCGCAGTTGGGTTTGCCATCGGAGCTTAGCTTTTAACATTTTTAAAAACCTTGCGTCCAAATTTGTCACATTAAATAAAATATCCAATATAATAAATATGATGCTACTCTTCATAACAGTGTTCTGCAACATATTAGTTTACCTAACCGCAAATGTTGTTGCCGCAGGTCTAGGGTCCAAAAGGATTTGTATTTTAGTTTTTATAACAAGCCCAGACCCAGTGCAAGCCCTAGGTGTGTCCTAGTGGTGCATTGCGCAAGTCCACACAGAGGAATCTCATGACTCTGCGGTTCTAAGGCAGCTCAAGCAGCTGTTTTTTTCATTGTAGAAAAGCGCTGCTTGCCGAAGCGTACGTAACGGAGACCAGGTGTAAGTATTTTTTCTACAGAGCTCTTCTCTGTACAAAATCTAGGGGATTGGGCATTGTTGTTCTTTGATGGTTTCACAGCTCATTGGCTTGCTCAGGGGAGATTAGAGGATGTCTCAATTGGCCCATGGTCCCCACTGTCCTGATACGCTGGACAGAGCACAAAAAACAAGACGCTTAGGAGGTATAATATGGAGTTTTGTAAGTAGTTGAGGCTTACTCTAATTTCAAATCATTGGGCTTCCAAATCCATTAAAGTCCAGAGACATTCCCTGCTCCATGCAAATACCTGTCTTACCATTTGAGTTAAATTTCCGTATCATATCCAAGAACTCCCTGCGCCGCGGTGGAGGAGGATCCTGAGCAAGTCCAATGTCTTCCCGTAGAGATATATAAGGAGGAGTGGGGTAAGTGATATCTATAGGTGCGTTCCAATAGGACATTATGCATGAGTACTTCATTTGAAATTCATCCTGTGGATTCTGAGCTCAACATAAAGAAAATAAAAAATATTGTGCATTATAGTCTCTCATTACAGTCAGAACATAAAGCTGTTACTTATAGAAGGTAGGAAGGTGCATGGATGAGAAAGGGTCGGGCTAGATGCACATGGGATGATCCCCAAATGACCCTGAAAAGCACAGGGAGGGTGTGGATTCCCGGCATGGAGACCCGGAAGCGCGGCAATCGGCTGTGATTTCCACAGCCTCGGGGTCGATTCCAATGACTACCTAAGGATGTTTCTACTGCTGCGCAGAACATCAACTTGTTTTCCAAATGCAGAAAATGAGGCGTGGTTCTCCTTTGTTTTGTGTTTGGGGATTACTTTTAAAATGCATTGGACACCAAAGACCCCTTCCCTATTCTGTGCCATTTTAATGCTAAAAAAAATAAATGCACAATAACTGGTTAAATGTAACGCAAATGCACAGTGTCCTAGTTAAGAAACTGTACGTTTCTGCTGCACGCCTTGCATCCTACTGAGGCCACAAAATACAAAAATCAAGGAGGATTTACCTGCAACCACTACTGCAGATACATATTTAACTCCAAAATAATGTTTTTCTTCAACAGCGTCATTTGTACCCTCTACAGCTATTTTTCTACAATAAAAGATTGTTTTCTACCACTATGCTTCGGGTGAGCCGGCTTTAAAGTATCCTGGGGATCACCAGTGGTCTGTAGACCACAGTTTGAGTTCGTTAAAATACAGCACAATCCAACATTATTGTTCTATAGATGCTTCTCCTTAACAGTAATTAATAGGTGAAAATAATGAATTTACCACAGGCCGTACAGAAGAGAATCTTCGTTGCGGAGAGATTTGGGTTCCACTGAAATAATTCAAGCAGAGGCTCAGTTAGGAGACACAGTAGCTTTGTGTGTTTGTTATATGAAGGTGCTGGAAGCAGGACTTCTAAAACACCCCGGCTGAACACTTTCACCGCAACAATAACTAGAATGCTCTACATGATATAATAGGGGTTGTGAACAAACAGTGTCCACTTGAAAAGAGTAAATGCATATAGGGGTATGTTACACAAAACGAGCAACAAAAAATTCTAAAGGGGCCTTACAGCTGGTGTGCCCCTTTAACGCGACAAAACCGCAAGTGGCTGCTAGAAATACTTAACTGTTAAATGGGCTAATATTCACCTGCTTTGTTCAATAAAATTATCAATATGGACTAGTTTTCTAATATCATATTATTTTATACCACAAAAGCATGCACAACATACCAGAATCCATATTTCCCCATTCTGCGACAGTTGGACTTCCTGTAAATTTAGAAGAGAATAAATATGGGTCCGTATTCCTAAGTACCGCAACATAACATTTACATGCATGTTTTAACATACTTGTCTCTAATATATGGGGGCTGAGCCAGAGCCCCAGACTCGGCTTGTCATGTTAAGCTTGACTCGTAACAAAAGTGTGCAGACACTCATGAGGACCAGAATACTACGAGGAGTAGAATGGGTTTTGTTAGATTATGAAAGGTCAACAAGGTGGTCGTGAGGGAGCCGAGGTTGAGGTCTACATTCCAAAAGCAACCACCGCTAATATGCTCTGTGTTCTTCCCCTGCCGCTATAAATTGTGTGCCCTGAAAGGAAGGGGAAGGTGGACTGTAAGTGAGGCGATGCCGTACAACCACATGACTAAAATTACTACAGAAATCTTAGAAACATTCAAAGGATTAAACCGGGAATAATTAATCTGGTAATTAGATATGTGACTGCAGGAGAGCATGGATATAAACATTGGTGCCAGGGTCTGGAACTTGACCACCTATTGTAGGTAGACATATTACAAACATCAGGTGCACAAGAGTTTGCTGCAAAAGAAATTGCTTAGGTTTAGAACCATGTTACAGTGAAGTGAAAATGGAAACTATCATCATCATTAATGGTGCAAAAACACTATTTTAGAGGTGCATGCGATCATGAACTTTATATGCTTTACTCTCTGTCTCTATAAGGCGACGGAGACGGACAGGGTAAGGCATGAAAATTATATAAGCTAATAACAATTAAATGGAATCCAGTAAATCCTGGTCTCTCTCGAGCTCTTCTGCGTATTTTTGGTGTGAAGAACACTTGTGACGGCTCCACATCCATGGGGTGTCCAAGTCACAGACTCGGTAAGACTTCATGACTCACACACGTTGGCTCTGCTTGACTCCAGTTTTAAGCTCACTGGTGCCTGTCAGTACTTGTAAAGGAGACAATGGAACGACGCATATGCACTATAC
This sequence comes from Spea multiplicata, assembly GCA_009364415.1. NCBI lineage: Eukaryota > Metazoa > Chordata > Amphibia > Anura > Pelobatidae > Spea > Spea multiplicata. Next base: position 4,001 of record VKOC01016114.1, read on the forward strand.
TCTCCTCTCTTATATATCCGGCTTAGGGTTTGCTGGAAATCGTGGTAAATTCCTAGAATGACAGGAACAACTATAGCCTGAAGCTTTAGAGGCTGCACCTGGAAGGCAGACTCTGAGAGGCTTGAGAGGGGAAAGTAGAATTCATTTGTTAGAGATGTGACACATACACGTGACGGCTAACACCTTCATACATCTAAAAACCTATCCTGTCATGCAAAATGTGAAGGCGTTGGAAGAACACAATACATAATAATAATAAATACATTGAATAAGCTTCATTTTCTGTAATGAGATCCTACCTGTACAAAGAAAACCTTCGTGCATGTACGTCTTTCCAAAAAAGTTTGGAGATTTCCAATAACGAGATCTGGGGTGTGTGATCTGAATATTAAAGTGTAGATTTCCAGATCATGTAGCAACGCGAGGAATTGAGAAACTCTCGACTTTCTGGGAGACACCCATAGGTTTCACCTCCCGTAACTTACCTGCAAAGCCTCCATTCACCATGGTAAATCACTATGTGTTTCTGGGGGAGTATAGGACAAATGTTTAACCCTACAATGATGTGCAGTAACTCTTTGTATACACGTATCCCTCTGCATTGCAAAGCTTTTATGGCCTCAGTCTCCGACTGTTAAAAGATACAACCCATTTTAATTTAAGATGACATATCAAGATTAATGCAAATTATTAGTAGGCTGAATACACGCTTTGCAATGCCTCATTAGCACTGATATCATGTTCCACAGTTTGTATTTCGTAGTCAAACTGCATTTTATGGCACGACACCTTTGGCAAGCAATTGAAAGCCTTCTCTGGAGACCATTAGTGAGGCGCCTGTGTACCAGGAGGGCCGCTTAACCCGAAGGTTTGGTCAGAACCTGCCTTTTATACTTTTTAGGCAATGCCCCCCTTTCTGTATATATTGGAAGCATATATATACCAGAATCCCCAATAATTATGCCTTAGAGTGGTATCTGCTGGGTATGTTCTGAATTCTTGCTTTATTTTGTATGTTTGTCCAGATTTTCCGCACAGAAAGCTAAACAGCGTCATATCCAATTTTTTTCTTACATGAAACAAAGATTTGTTACTACCGTGTACACCTGCGGGTAAGCCCATCCACAGACCCTTAAAAATTTAAACCATGAAAAATGTGTTACGTGTGCAAACTGACAATGTAAATACAAGCAGACATTCACACTAACGCACACCCAGACATACTAACATGCACCCAGACACACTAACACGCATTATTATTATTATTATTATAGCGTCTATGCAAGACTAAGACAAACTAATACATTAGTTAAAGAGATGCCTATTATTATACGTATAACATAATCTGTGAATGTACACTGTTTTAATTTTTTTGAACACTTTTATTAACGGTATCTTTTTGTCGCTGCTTCCTGTATCTAGTTAAGTGTCATTCTGGATGCAGTCGAGGGCTCATTTCGCAATGACGGTTTCGCTTGTCCGGATAGACTGGAATGGGCTCATGCTTGTTTGTATACGCTGACACGCCTTCGCAAATGGGGAAAACTCCTACGCTCTTCCATGCTATAAGGGGCCATGATGTTGATATGGGTCTGCCAGCTGGAAGGCACAACCTGTGCAGCGAGCACAATTAATAGCATTTGCTTCCGTTTTCACTTTGCAATACATCTAGAAATACGAGTTGAAACGAGAAAATGCTTGCAATATTATTCATACCGACATCTCACATATTCTCTTAAAATACCAAGTAGATCATATCAAAGCTAACCCTTATAAACATAGACATTGATGTTGGGCTGGTTGAGCACGGAACACAAGGTGGAATTTGGGGTGTGTGGGTGTTGATCTAAAAACTTTATAAATAAAAGTAATGTAATGTAAACCTTACGGCTTTTTGTAGATTTCGTTATAATGTTGAATAAATAACGAATAAAAGAAAATATATAATTATATATTTTTTGTCTATATATATTTATCTACATTATCTTCACACGCACTCTTTTATATAGCAAAGTGTAGTATTTTTAGAGATCATTGTGCTTTTTGTACATTATTTCCATTCAATTGCTGCTAACGCTAAGGGAGCGCTGCTTTTTTTTTTTTTTAACCATAATGCATTGGATAAATGTACTTGGGGCACAGGAACGGTAGCCCCCTGACTAATATCTTTCGTGGGAAGGCCCCTCACTTGCTGCTGTGCCAGGTATACATTTGCATGCATTGCACAGCAGAAACAAAACACTTGTCGATGGTGCATTCTGCATGCAAGTGAGTGTGAAGGCACGTGTCTACTAGACTTGGGCACTAGGGGGCTCTTCCTGTTCGTCTTCGTGCTCGTCTTCAGGAAAAAAAAAAATCTTCGTATTCCGCGAATATTCGCCTGTTCCTGTCTTCTCTTCGTGGATATTCGTGGACATTCTTCGTGTTCGGTTTTTCTTCGTTTTTCTGTTAAGGGGTTAATACCCCTGGCGCCAGGAGTTTAAATGTCTGTATGAGCAACTCTATTGGTCGTCAGCAGGGGCCTCGTCTGCAATGGTTGATGGCAGATGAGCCCCTGCTGGCGACCAATAGGGTCGCTCGTATACAGACTGCTGGTGCAGTACTTGTCCGGCAGGATACCATTGGTCTCCTGTTCTATCATTTATTAACTGATAGAACAGGGAGACCAGTGGGATCTGCCGGTAAGTGCAGCATTGGGGTTTTAAAAGTCTGCAGCATTGGGGTTTTAAAAGTCGTACAGACTTTTAAAACCGCAACGCTGCAACTTACCCGGCACATCCCACTGGTCTCCCTGTTCTATCAGTTAAATGTCCGTACGAACGACCAATCAACCAATTGGTTGATGCCAGAGGAGGTCCCTGTAGGCGACCAATAGGCCCACTTCCGTGAACTGCCGCAATGCCGTGATGCCAAGGTAAGTTAGAAGGGGAAGGGACCGGGGCGAGTGGTAGACGAAGATCTTCGTGGTGTGTGTCTTCGTCTTCGCCTACGTTTTACCGCCGCCGTCTTCTCTTCGGCGTGTCTTCGGAACGAACACGAAAACGCACTCTTCGTGTTCGTTTTCATGTTTGCCCGAAGACGAATCCACATTGTGTGTACTGAGATATGCCTGGACAACGTAGGGTGACCACATGTCCTGGATTGCCCTGGACAGTCCCTCAATGGAACTTTAACTCCCGGGTCCCGAAATGAGAACTTAGAGTAAAGGAGGTCTCAGCCAATCAGGAGAGATTTCCCAACTCTTCTGCTTGCCTGAGAGTTCAGAAGTCTCTCGTGATAGGCTGAGTCCCTCCTTCACACCAAGCTGAGTGTAAGCTGCAGCCAGCACCAGGTATGCGTGTTTCACCGTGTTTATGTGAATTTGTGTGTTTGTGTTACTGTGTTTGTCCGTTTGTATGACTTTGTTTGTGTGACTGTGTGTAATGTCTGGTAATAGAGGAGCTAATTCACTGAATCTGCTCATGCCTGTTAATAGAGGGGTTAACACTCTGTAATCGGTGGATGCAGCCGATTTCTCTGCAGTTGCCCATAAGTTACACAAAATACCGAGTAACCCGCAGAAAGTGAATAATTATGGCTTTGGCAGCTGTTGATGGAGCCAGTGAAATACACTAGTCTGCTTTCCAGAAATAAATCATTTTGCATATTATTCATGTGTTCTTTGGTATTGCATTACAAACTATACAATTAATAACTGTAAAAACTCAAGGCTTTGAAACAGCAATGCATATCTTCTGTATAATATATATTTGTCCAGTAATTGATATATATATATATATATATATATATATAGAGAGAGAGAGAGAGAGAGACTGAGAGAGAGAGACTGACTGACTGCATACAGGTAAGAACACTCCAAAAAAAAAAAACCAAACACATAAATTCAGATCCCAGATGCTCCTGAAATGACCAACATGTACATACAACAAAGCAAGAATTGGCGAAAAAATTGGTGCACACCCAGCATATACTATTTAAAAGCACCTATGTATATCTATGGCTATATGTTGCTTAACCCATAAATATATAGCTTTTCCAGAATCAAGACACTTGATTGGGGGTTTCATACCTCCCAACATTCCTTGTTTAAGCAAGACTGTTCTGATTTTCCAGGCCAGTGGAGGTGTGTGCTATAATGCAAAGTCAGCAGTATAGATCAAATAAAAATACATTGAACCCCTAAATTGCAGGCATAGATGATAAGTTGCACACCCCAAAGACCAGCCCTGCCACCCAGATTCCAACCACAGGACTTACCACTGCCTGGAGTGTGAGCGCCAGGAGGTAATGTGGCCCCCATTCGCCTGACTTGCAGGCTGGCTGTCTGTCTGCTGCCAAGAGAGACCTGGCGAAGGGATATCTTTTGATCTCCCCATCCAGGCACCCTGGTCACGATCCTTTCAGGTATTGTTGAGAGTTCAAGAGGAATATATATATATATGTTGATATATGTGTTCTTTACTGATGCTACAGATCGGTCCTTGATCAGTGGAACTCACTACTCATGTTCATTCATATAGGAAGTCTTGCTTGATGAAGAGATCACGCAAGACTTCCGGCATAGAAAGGGTGAATACCTGCACTGGGAACAGCTGGATACCTGTGTGCACAGAAACAGACATCGCTGCCTTCTTCATGATGTTCCATGCCTTCATGATAGTTAATCCCCTCCATGTACTTTAAAAAACCTTTAGTTCGGAAATCATATATGATATGCTTATCACTTTTTCACACCTCTTATAAACTGACGAAGAAGAATAATTTATGCAGATATGGTCAACATTGGTGCTGTAATTAAGGTGGACATTTAGGTAGACAATTGGCTATTTTCTGTCTATTGAACCATGTTTCCTATTACCGCAAAATGTACTTTGAATCACAAGTTTGACAACTTCGGAAGACTTCTTTTGGGGGGTTGAGAAAGAACGGATGGGTCAACCTATACATAAGCACTTGACCATAGACTGCGTTGATTGACAAGGCTGGATTGGTAATATCCGTGAGGTTAGAAGGTACACTGTTGGAAACATTACGGGAAGGTTATGTTTCCACTTAATGGACAATCCCAAGCAATTTTGGAAATGTTTTTCTGAAATGTAGTGAGCCTGTGTCAGTCTGTATGGGAGATGCGGGACTTGGTAAGGTTCGACTCTTCAAAAGAACTACTTGAACCAGTGATATAATCAGATAAATTAAAGTATAATGCCTGTCCCCAGATAGGGGTAGAGGTAGCTGTGTATTATGGAAAGGCTAGCACCAATATAATTGAACAGGTCAGGAAGTGAGCAGGACTTGAGTGCGACATCAGCCCATTCAAGAGATTAAACTCATTGAAAATTCAGGGGCTGTGAGGGGGTGGAAAGTTAGTGGTTGTTGGCAAGGAGTCTAACCGCGAACTTCCCGGGGTAGCCTACCCAGAACTCTCCATCTTTTGTGAGTTTGCTGCCGATAGAGGTTGTCTGCATACTGTATGTTCATTAACCCCCGAACATTAGATGCCTCTGATTTTGAAATCTTCTCTTTTTTCCATCTCACATACACAGAAAATTCAATATAGTTTATAGTTTTAGCAGCAGCAGGGCATGATCAACTAAACTGCAATACATTTTATATGAATTAATTGTAAATATAACAGTTTATATGAATACTTGCATTAAATACCTTAGTTTGTCATACAAACAAAATACACATTTGTATTCACACTAGCCAGTCCTAACAATACATATCCACAACATTCCATGTTCATCACAAGTACACGGCTTATTCATGCATTTCTATTTATTAATCTTATCATTCTAATCTACACATTGCTGACACGTAATAATGATTCCTTGGTGAGGAGATGGTTCAGATTTGATTCTTCTACTTCCAGAGCTTTAATGGTTTTTTTTGCCAGCTTTGCTGATTTTCTCTTCTAATTTTGGCCAGATTTTTTTCGCAGCCTTCATCTTCAAAGATTTGGATGCAGGCTTCTTGTCCTCGGACATGTGTTTAGAGATCCAGTCGAGGTAATACTGGGTAGAGGTGTAAACGCCAGGGTTTTGCTTCTGGCCACAGCCGGAGCCCCAGCTGGTTATGCCAACCACGGTGAAGAACTTAGCTTTGCTTTTTTTGCACATCAGAGGTCCTCCGCTGTCACCCTGTATGAATCAAGAAAAGAAGGCATTTCTTAAGACAACTATTAATAATTGCTACAACCTCAGATGTTCCTCTGCACTGTTTTGTGCAACAAATACTATCTGGGATGTTAAAAACATTATATATCATCAGTGAGTTAGAAGGGAATGAGGACAATAATGGGCTTACCTGGCAACTGTCAATACCACCCTGTTCATATCCGGCACACAAGTTGTAGTCACCCAAAGCTCCATTGTACCAGTTTGGACGGTTGCGGCGTTCCACTGGAATTAAATTCACGGGAGCTTCCTGGAGGATGTCCGATGTTTCAGTGGCTGATGAATAAAAGAGTTATCAGATACAGGGCTGGCCTCAGAAATCTTGGGCCCCCCTCCCACCCCATGCTCCTTAGAATGGAGCGACCTGGCCCTAAAGCTTACAATGGGACGACCAGACCCCAGTGTCACAAGATGCCACAAGGGCCCAATCCATGGATAGAGGAAGATAAGCACACAGGGATAATGAGAGAGCCTATTAGTATATATAAAATCTATGGCTACTTAAAGCAGAATCAATTATTAGTTCGCAAATGATGAAAGTGTGAGACACAGCAACATGATGAGGCAGGGGAGAAAAACAATATATAAAAAAACACATTAAATAAATCCACTGCTCCTTCAGCCTATTTAATAAAAGGTATTAATGTGTTTGTTATATGTAAAGCGGTCATTAAATATGAAACATTGAAAGAGGAAAATGTAGAACCCTACCTGTCTTATATTGGCTTACATTATTAAAACTAATATAGATTAATATTAATATAGAAAAACCCTGTTTTTGTGTTTCGCAGGGCAGCCATGATTTTTGTATCAGGTTGGCAGAGACTCATGGAAACATCATCTCACCAAGAGACTCGAAGTCAAACCTGCAGCGTTCCCAGGTATAATGACGCTCATTCATTTGGAAGTTAAAATACATAGGATTTGATTGCTGATGTCTTTTTGTCGCTTTTGATAGCCCTGTGCCTACATTATTTGTGTTCTATGTACAATACAATGCACTGGCTTCTGGGGATTAATATGTCTCATCACTAACCGGCTTCAATATTGATTAAACCGTGAAAAGAAAAAATGTTGGTGCGCTAAGCTAGTCTCAGGCTCAAAAATACAAATGTATAATATGAGGCCTACCAAACAGTGTGAGCATGCTGCAAATACAGTGTGTTGGCTGTACAATGTATACAAGAAACAAAATACTGTCTGCGCTTCTCACCCTAATAAAGTTGGCAACAAATATATAAACATAATATAAATGAGAGGTTTTGGTTATATGAATTGGCCAAAGCATAATTAAGCTCACCCGCCACGTCAAGGCACACTCGCAATAGAGAACCTACTCTCACCTCCTACATAGTGGGCACACAAAGCAGTTTATACGGCTACCAAAACCTTATTAATGTGTTGGAGGAGGTGCAATTAAACCTCCTCCCATTTAACCCCTGGACAGCAAGCTGCAACCAATTGATTAAACCGTGGGCTACCGTTTCCCTGCCAATAACCCCCCCGAACGATCCTTAGCACGCAATCACGCCCTCCACTCCAACACCAAAAAACCCAGAAAACAAGTAGTTCCCTCCTTCTGACACTAGCAAGACTCTGCATGAGACATCTCCACTCGACTCCAATACCATGCCGATAGTGTAGTAAGTGAATGGTGCGGATCTGAAGAGTGACCCAAAATACATGTGCGCGTTACGATCAGAGGCGGCCTTAGATGTTGACACCCTGTGTGGGCTCCCCATGTGGTTGAACCCACACCTTCCAAGTCCCTTTATCCCCTCGTTGACTGTGTCACGCCTCTGTCCTACTCCGCCAGGATTTGCATCAGCACCCAGATTACACACAGATGCAGGACTTGCCCAAATAAACCCCTACTAATAACTGTACATAATACCCTTTACATGTATTGGCTGCCAATATGTGAAAATGATGTCCTGAAAGTGTAGACTCCTGATCAACCTTTCAATTCTTTGAGTTTCAAGAATGACCTGTCATGAAATGGGACATGCACTTATACCCAACCGTAGGCAACTACTAGGGTCAGGATCTTTGAGCCCTATGGAGATACCTTCAAAGAGTAGGGTAGTTACATGCACCTTGACCCAGCAGGCCAGTCCTACCGTACAGCCAACATGTAGTGACATCAATGTGCCACTGACAACATACATGAATGCTCTACACTTACAAGATCTTCCAAGATGGTTTTCTTTTTTAGAGAGATTGATACAATTGTAACATTTTTAAAACATTTATACCCAAAGTACTGTATTTATCCAGTGTCTTTTTAATTGTATGTTACATATGATATATGCATATAGGTAAATAGCAATGCAATATCTGTAAATAGCATCTTTGGCTTGTAACATAACAGGGACAATTCAGAAATCCGATGTTCTTTTTTTTTTTAGTTGTTCCCAAAAAAAAGGGGGATCAACTTTAAATGCAACTTTTGAAGTCTACACGGCTAATCCCCGCTGTTTACAGCAGCTTCAATGTCTCCTCCTCTTACTATTTAGAGTAGCTTAGAGTTGTAAACAACACAATTTTTGGTTCATTGTTACATTTTATTCTCTATTTAAGATGTAGGATTCTTTCATAAAATGCGGTAGAAATTATCTAAAAATAATCTAGGCTGCCCAGGAAATCAGTTAATATAATGGATTTGATGACCATGTCTTTAATTTTCCCTCTATCACACAAAATGACGCTGCGTGGAAAATATGACTAGCTTCCTCTTTTATTTGTTCAGAGATTATATATATATATATAAAATGGATCGGCGCCAGGCACTTAAATAAGAAATGAATGTGACCAGGGTAATTTATTATTATTTGTGTCATTTTGTCACAAATTTTGAACAAATTTATAGGGACACTCCAGATATCACATGCACTTTAATGCATACGATAACTAAGAGGTCCGTTTAAATTATGTGGTGTCCCCCTTACAAATGTATAGGGGGGGTTCTGTTTGTAACTAATATTCTTAGTGCAATAAAAAAAAAATCTTGGTGGTGATGGTGATCTGATAATGTATATGTCAGACTTCTATATTAACAATTCCATAGCATAGTTATAATAAAATACAAAACTTGTTACAAAGAAGGCATTGAAAAGAATTCTATAATGGGAACATATAATTTACATTTTTCTTTAAAACTGATGTTGGAAATAGTTGATCTCTGGCAACCAGATGTCTCGGTGAACCGGAAGGTTGGTTCCAGTTGGCCACACGGCTTATCGAATAGGTTGTTCTATATTCTATTCCTGTAAACAGAATGGAAATACACATTTGAAATATGCGTCCATCATAAAAATCATTAACATTCAGTCAAAACAGTGCAAAATATATACATTGCCTGCGCAACCAAAAATATATTTATTTTAGAATATAAATGTAAAGAGGGAATTTTCTTTAAGGACCTCATTAAAGTTTGCTGCTCTGACAGTAAAATCAAATTCATGTCTCGTTTTATTTATATATTTTATTGTGAGAAATCAAAGCTCCTTTCAGATAGGTTAGTCGTTGGACGTTTCATTTTTTTTTTTTTTTTAACAGCCTATTCCCTAAATAGTTAGAAAATGTAATTTCTGTCTCATTTGACTCCTCTGGAGTGGACCATTGCACCTTTTTTTCAACTACTCAAATATCTGCTACTTTTCACAAAAACATATAGCATTTAAAGTCTGTTATCTGAATATTAGCCTTATTATTGGCCTCCGCCAATGAAATGTATTTTAACATACCCCCCAACAGTCCTGCTTTTTGAGCACTGTCTATCTGTCCCAAAAATTTGGTCCAATAAATTCTTCTATGGGTGCTAATTATTATAGTCATGGTTACAGGGGCATATTTTGTTGCAGTAACATCAAATGGAGATAACTTCCTAAACCAATGCATTTTTGCAGACCGCTTATAAATATGGGACTGACCTCTGCTGTTTCTCAATTGTTTTTGGGGAAAGTTGTCATTTTGCAGAAAATAACTTCTGTTTGCCACGTCTCCAGCTGGCCTCAAAGACAACGTATATGGACTAAACGTCTCTTTGGATCCATTCAGAACATACTGGTCATAGTCACCTAAAACAAGAACACATGTCTGTATTACAGCAAACACCTACATTATCCCATCATGGACTCATTCATACTGAGCATTATCCCTATGAAGAACACCCTGGTAGCAGATTTGACGCTTTATCCTACTTTTTTTTTTTTTTTTAAGGTAAATAAACCTATGCAAATGTGGAAGAGGCCATCTTAAATCCTGTTTTCAGGAGAGGAACAATAAGCAGGAACATTCCATTGGCATACTGTTGAACCTCCTATGGTAGACCACCTGGAGCCCCATCTTGCCCGTGGTGTGGCTTTATTCAGGGCTTGGTAACAGTGTGTAGGGACTAGGTAAGCCCCAGGTAGACAGGAGTGGGTGGAAAGCAGGTGATTAATAGAGCGTAGTGGGTCGGAAGTGGTCATCTTAAAATGCCATTCCCCTGTCCCAAGCATAGACGAAACTGACCCAGAGACTCTAGATCAGCTATACCTACCTCGAGTTATTTCCATTCCAGCCCTCGGGAATGCCGAAGGTGAGGGTCTACAAGCAGCCAATTAGTAGCAAGAATAGCTAGACCATAAAGAGCAGCTGCTGCAGCAGCAGGTGTTAAGTGTTGGGTTTTTTTGTTTTTTTTTTGGAAGAATTCATAGTAAAGTACTCAGAAAGTACTTTACTGCGCATTCTTCTATAGGGTGATGTTAGGGACATTAAACAGTGATCCAGAAAACAGGAACTAGGGAGAGTTAGACGAGTTCTCAAAGTCTCACAATAGGTTATGCAGAATCCTGGATTAGAAATATATTATAGCACTATATGATGTGGACGAACACTTAACCTGACATAGATTGTTGTGCTTCGATCTAATTTTTATTCTAGGAAACAGGATCACCCCTGTTAAAGAGTGGCAAGCATGCATTTTGTCATATTTTACACACTTCTTTACTATATTTTCTTTGCATATGAGAATAGACTTACCAAACGTTTCCTTTTCTTGTGAAGGTCTATCAAACCTACGAACGCTCCCAGAAACACCAGGAATAAAATATCCTGGTTCAAACTTGAATTCTTTGTTATAGGAATTGGCAGAGAGCGGCTGAACCGTAACAGGCGAGTTTCCTTGAGAGCTCGTGCTGAGGAACCAATTTGGGGCCGTAACGGGCTCAAATGAATAGGTTACAGAACCAGTTTGTGTAATGAAGAAAAAAAACTTCTGGGCATCCGGGCTGCTGAAATTAATGGCGGTTTGAGTCATTGGCTAAAAAAATAAATAAAAACACAGAAACAATGTAAGTATTAAAAACTAAGCTCTCCACAATAATAAACCAATACTTTTTAAAATCTATTCCATAGGTCATTATTTTTAAGTTTTAAATGCTAATTACATTTTTTATATATTTGTGTGTTTTGTTCTTAATAATATTCGATATAATTATTGTATACTGAAATTTCCTTTACTATTGCACTGTACATCGAAGTGTTTCGCACTCACCTGTACTTGAAGTTTGCCAGATTGGCAAGAGAGATATAGGTTTGTGTTAAAGATGTTTAAACTAACAGGGGTCTTCTGTCCTTGTGCTAAATTGCCAATGCCAATGATGAATTTTGCTGCAGGATTAAAGTATACGATCCCTGTTAGTAAATAGGACATAAAGCACACCTGGCCAGCATAGCTATGTTATTGGGTAAATAAAGCCTATCCTTTAATAGAGGGGCCGCCTGCATCTGCAATCCAGCTCTCTGTATTAGCTCTAGAGGGGGTTTCCAATTAACCACAGGGCTCTACGGTAGTCCTTTGATCGCTGAGGGATCTTGAGCTTCACCCCCTTCGTGCCCACTTACTTCACCCCTTTCATAAACTGAAGGAAAAGCGGGATATCAGGTTGGGAAAGAGGGGCTGTCCCTCCTAAACAGGGTCACTTGGGCACGGAGCACAACTATTCCCACCTACCCAGCTTTGCTCCTTTCCATCTTCCATATGGAGGAGATAGACGGCTCTTGGAGAGCCAGCCTGTGAAATTCCCAGGTATGCTCATGTGTGCTCAGAAATCATGCATCAGACATTAATATACCTGGGAACTCTGTGAGTTTGACGTGGAGGCTCCATGTGAAGCCCTGCTTTCTGGGTCTGTTCTTTCTCTGGGCAGGGGAACAGCATTTGGCCATCTTTTTCCCCAAAAATCTACCATAAATTTTTGCCAGATTATTAAGTGAAAAGAATAGAATATAGAACTAACCTTTTAAGTTCACATTTTGGCCTTGCAATGATTTTGCCCAAAGGGTGCCATTTTCCACAACAAATGACTTCTGGAAAATATCCGTAATAGGAGTTGGCATCATAGTACCAATAAATTCATACCTAGATTCATTCTCGTCATCACTGGTAGAAAAATACACATAACTGAGATCTGAAATAAAAAAATATATATAAAAGATCATTCACTTGTTGTTCTTGTTCTGCATAGTTTTTTTCTCCTGTAACTGGAGGGGAAAAGTGCGGCTTATAAATCGGAACATTATGCAAAGGGTGAAATAACCCAACAGCTAAACTGCATATCTGGGACCATTGTGGATATCGCTGATGAGTAACAGACCACCAGGTCAATGCTTTTTTCACCTGCTGGAGGCAGCAAGATTTTACGATCTGGCTCTCACCTGGAGCAGGAGAGAGGTCCAGGTCCGCCACCTTGGAAATTCCTAGGTTTGCCACAGAATGAACTGTTTTTCATTTCATTCATGTTCAGTGACCCAGCTCTTCTGACTGATAGTGACATGAGGAAACTACTTGATGGTAAGCAATAGAAGGCAGAATGTGACCAGGATTGCCCCCCCCCAAATTGAATAATATGTAGGGTTAAGGCCCCTGCCATATGTCTGCTGACCATTTAGTAGTTAATTCAAGAGTGTATTGGTGTGCAATCAAGTAAATGAAAAAAATATATATATTCATAAAAAAGGAAAAATAAGAGAATCAACAGAGAAAAAAATGTAATAGAGGAACTGCTGCAATACTACCAGTTGGTAGTGTTCCCTAAATAGCAAAAAGAAAAATATACAAAACCTATAAATTCTGGTTAATGCGCCAGCTCCAAAATAAATAAACAGGTTACAGAGTATAAAAATAATATATTATAGATGCTTATTGCATCAATATTTAAAAATACATAATTAAACATATAAGAAACAATTGATATAGTATACAATCAATTGGCAAAACAAATACACAAATGCTAGTGACCTGATGCGTTTCGCCCTTAAGGGGCTTCTTCAGAGGATTTTTAGAGCTGGCTTAATAATATAGACACTGTAACCTTTAAGGCCTGCTTTGCAGAGTAAAAGGAGTTTAGTATGGCTGGATTCAGTATAGTGCAGCTGGATTTAATTCAAAACTGTGTGTATATCCCTCACCAGGTTCAATTCTATTTTAAAAGTGGGGCATTCACAGAGCTCTACCCGCTACCCACATTGTAGAGTCATCAAAGAGCTCTTGATGAGGGGCGAAACGCGTCAGGTCACCTTCATTTGTGTATTTGGTAAATTGATTGTATATTATATCAATTGTTTTTTTATATGTTCAATTATATATTTTAAATATTGATGTAATAAGCCTCTATTAAATATATTAATTTTTATACTCCATATACATACCACACCAGAATTTTTATATATATACAGGGCCGGCCCTACAATGGAGCCGAGTGGGGCAATTGCCCCAGACGGCATTATTGAGGGGCGGCACCTTTTTTTTTTATTTTTTTTAACGGAGAGGAGAAGAGGGGTGCCCAAGTGGTTTTCGCTTACCCGCCTCAGCGACCCTCTCTCTCTCCTCTGGGCGAGTCTCCCTGTTCGGTCTCAGGTGCCGGCTTGTATGCTGAGCACCGGAAGTGACGATCAATTTCCGGCGCTCGCATTACAAGCCGGCACCGTTGCTGAGCAGGGAGACTCGCCGCAGGACTGTCGCAGGCGTCGGCGGGGTGGTTTCAGCATTTTAAACTTCGCCCCAGGCGGCATTAAGTCTTGGGCCGGCCCTGTATATATGTATATATTTACTTGTTAATGCATAGGGGTGGCTGCTGTAGTGTAAATCTAGCCCTGGATGTTTAGTTGAACTTACCATTTGGATCAAACTTCTTTATCATATCCAAAAATATCCGTTTCCTAACAGGAACTATGGAAACTTTGGCTATATTCTCCCTCAGGGATGCATAGGGAGGTGTTGGGTAAAGAACCTGGTTAGCTAAAAGCCAATTCGGTTGTAGGCCAATGTCTGTGGACATCTGTAGACAAGCAAGAATAAACAGTAATAGGCGCAAAAAAAAAAATAAACCATAAAATCTCAGGATTATTTTTATTATTGTTTTATATACCACCATCATATTCAGACTTACAGAAAAGAGTCAGATGCGTGAACAGAACATTCAGGTCCTGATTTTGACCAGCCCTTAATATAAGGTAACATATGAAGGCCTGCGTCAGGAGTGGGTATAGTAGTTACAGAGAAAAGAAAAAAAGGCTGCTGAACACCACCAGATTGTGGCTGTTCCCAGATAGCTGTATTATTATCTTGGGGTTATTTATACAATAGTGGTCAGCACTAAAGATTTCAGGTTACAAATGTATTTCCAATAAATATACCATATTGGCCCGAATTTAGGCCACGCCCCCTTACATTTTGGTGCCATTTTAAAGAAAAAAAATATTTTTAAATAAAAAATACATGCCACTCTGCTCCCAGATATGGTACTCTACCCCCTAGATATGCCACTCTGCTCCCCCCCCCAGACCTACCAATGCATCCCCAGACTCCCTGGTGTCTAGTGGGGGCAGCTGATGGACATCTTTGCGATGCGCATAGACAACCTCCGCTGCTGCCGGCACTTCCGGCGCTCCGTCATAGAAGCTCCAGCGGATGTGCCGGCAGCAGCTGGGTTGTCTGAGCGCATCACCTTCACTGGCGGCCAGAGAGGAGGATACCCCGCAGCGCGGCAGGGGACCTGAATACTCCTCTGGTAGCTGGTGGACGTCTGCGCAATGTGCTCAGACAACCTCCACTGCTACTGGCCGGTACTTCCGCTGGAGTTCTATGACAGAGCACTGGAAGGTCATGTGACGCCGGCACTCCGTTGTAGAAGTCCCGGCTGAGGTGCCGGCAGCAGCGGAGGTTGTCTGAGCACATTGCGCCGACGTCCACCGGCTGCCAGAGAGGAGGAACAGCTGCCCTGCACTAAATCCCGATTATAGGCCGCACCCCCCACTTTAAAGACTTAAACCGGAGGGAAAAAGTGCGGCTTATAAATCGGGCCAATAGGGTAATTTATATAAAACACAATAAAATCATATTTTTGTTATTATCCATAGCATTTGA
Source organism: Spea multiplicata (assembly GCA_009364415.1). Taxonomy (NCBI): domain Eukaryota; kingdom Metazoa; phylum Chordata; class Amphibia; order Anura; family Pelobatidae; genus Spea; species Spea multiplicata. The sequence continues at coordinate 19,589 of VKOC01016114.1, forward strand.
TCTCTAACAGTTGCCCTAACATGTTTCACCTTTCACCATCATCAGTGGGGTAGATAAAATAAATGTGTGATATCTCTATAGCAATTTGCTGGAATTAAGCACAGAGGTGATGGTTATCCTCCAATATACGCGAATAGATTGGTTAGGCGTAGGAATCACCAGTGTGGATAATGTTTCCGCTTGTTGCGCAGACCGCTAGCTCTGAGCCCTCGGCAGCGTCTCCTAACACAGGCCGTTGACATTAGACTGAAGTTGTTGGAACCTAGTGTTCTAGAGCCACGTCATGCAAAGCCATGTAAAGTGCAGCGATCATGCTTCTGTGACTCTTGTATCACACACAATATATTTTCCTTACCTCTGTTGGCGAAGAGCCAAATCTTTTATCGGAAAGTTCTTCATTTTTCCTGGAAAAAAAGTTTTTTTTTTTTTTATGGAACTATTATTAGAAAAAGGTCTTCCATCAGCCAATCATGAAATAATATAGACTAACATTACCAAGAGTAATGTGGCTTATGCCTGAAAACAGACAGGCTGTGGCCAAAAATGGGTAGACATACATTTTAGTGGGAATGATTATGTTTAGACCATTCCCTTGGAATCCACCACCTCATGCAAAAGTCTACTCAAAGCATTGTCCCAGACGTTACCTTCTCGTTAAGCGAGTGAAGGCTCAGCTTAGGCAACTAGTGCGAGCCAGGAGATGTCCGCAAATAATGTTTCCAATATGTGCTGACTTGTAATTATGACACATTGTCAGCCTATGTTTGGTAATTTCTGAATAGAGAACCTAAAGATGATCCTCTTCCTACCATGATTTTTAACAGCGTCTTGTGTGATACTCACCATGCTGCTGTTGGGAGACCCATTACTGCGGTGTTAGGAGGCTGATATACTGACACCAATTTCTGTGAAGGGAAAACAAGAGAGTGAGTGGTGGTCCTAGATAAAAAAACAACGTATATTCTTTGTACGGATACAAAAACAAACCATAAGCACCGAGGAACAGAGAATAATGACACATTTATCATATTAACAAAAATTACTATTGTCCTCATATAAATTAATTTGTCAGATTACATCCATTTCACATTGCCGGTGTAGACACAGGGAGCACCATAGCTACCTTGATCATTTGATTATGCTGATTTTTATACTTTCAAAGAAAACAATTCAAGAAAAGGCAGTGGATGGATGGAAATTTACATTCAACTAAAGCTAGACTGGGTCAAAATAGTTAAGACATTGAATGCGTTCTTCATTTGGAAACCAGACCTAGTGACCCCACACTCTCCGTTGCTCACTGGGTTTTCGTTACTCAGCATAAATAAATGAAAATATATCCTTAATCTCTTACATGCCATTTAATTTTTTTCAATGCAATTTTGTAGTACCTCTAAGCAGCTGTTATTAAACGAAGGATTGAAGACCCATAACTTAGTAAATCTGTCTCTGTACCACTCCCATTCTCTCAAAAACATCTAATTCAGCTCATATCGCTGGGGTTTCACATTCTTTCATTGTTCCAGAAAAAATAAATCTGTCAACAGGAGTTAAGCTGCTACACTTACACCACTACATGGATCCTCTTACTTTACCTGTGCAAGCCACGATTTGTCTCCTGGTAGCTCGGGGTGCTTTGTGCTAGTGTCAGGTGTCAGGCTTCTCCTTATAAATATGCTCTGGGCGGTTCTCAGTCGTCATCTTTTCTTCAATAAGTGCAATTGCATCACTACATGCTTCAGGTATCTGGACTCTATTACGGTAATATATCCCACCTATTTCCGCGCTCGGCGGAAAGAGGATGTTTGAGTCATGTCATATTGCCACCCCTATGGTACTATTAGTGACATTCTTAAGATTTGGATACATGTAGCAGTAGGATTTAACAGCTATCATCTTTAATTTAATCTAATGGTGCTGATCCACCTACATTTTTACCAACTTCCCTAAATACTTAAATTATTATGTATGTATATTATTGTATACATGTTAAATAAACGTCTTACCGTTTTAAAACACTCTACCATTTTTCTGGAGTTTCTTGTTTGGAAACGCTCAGCTGGGCGTTTTAATTTGTCCCCTCGGCACTGCTCTGCTCTCGCCGTCTGTCATCGTAGAAGGGGTGTTTGCGTGAAGATCTTCTAGTTGAAAGGGACTGATGTGGTTGTAGGAGGTCAGACTGCTGCAATGCAATACATAGAGGATGGGTTGGAAGAAAGAAAGAGAATCTCAACAAACATTTTAATGCTGTTTTTAAGTGACAAGGAACATTGAGGAGAAAAACAAAATGGCGGATCATTTTCTTTGACTTCTCTTTACATGATGCAGCACTTATCAGGTGATATTTTATGAGGCACCCTAGGTGGAACAGCACTTTAAAGTACAGATGTTCATCATGCAAAAGTGAGCAACAGGGTAATTTTGGAGAGACTTTGCATTTTTACATGAGATATAAGATAGGCCCCAAGATCAGCCCATGCTCCTCAGCTTAGAAGGGGCATCAACTAGAAGAGGTAGTGCTGCTTGTAAATCAGGTATGGGGTCCCAATGTGTAAGCAAGTATGGGATGGTGAGATGTGAAAAGCATGGTGTTACTCTCATTCATAACTATGTTATAGACAAAACAAATGATAAAACTGGTATGGCGTTCTGAAGAAAAAAAATGCTGTGTTTCTTCACGTCTATATTCAGGGCAGGACTCGGGGGCGTAACTAGAAACTACAGGGCTTCAGTGTGAAAATTGCCCCAGGGCCCCAACTTCACCAAGGAACATGTGCCACATTTGCCCCAAACAGCTCGTAAGTACCACCTTTGCTCCAAGCAGCTTATCAGTGCCATCCTAGCCCCCACACAGCTTATTTGTGCCATGATTGCCCCTTCTCCACTCCAACATACTCTGGCACCCATATATAAACACACTTACTCAAATGTACACATGCTTACACATACACTTACTCATACCCACTAACACACTTCCTCTCACACCACTTACACATCCATGCTCGCACTCTTATACACGGACATTCGTGCTCACATACACATATACATAGATATCCTTGCACACTTAAGTTATACATAGGTATATTCTATACTGTATCACATACATAAAAACATAAATGTCCCATGACCTCTCCTGAATGTCTTCTGCTTGCATGCTCAGTTTGACTGGGGGGGTGACGTAATGTGACCTTGCTGCTTTCCTGTCTCCCAGTGCCAGCTCAGACTTACTTAGAAAGGTTCCTTCCGGCCTTTTTCATATAAGTGTTCAACCAACTGGCTTAACCAGTATGATTTTATTACTGAAATAGCAGGCTGGGCTTCATTCCTAAGTTTAATGCTTTCTAATATTCTAGAGAAACTGCTGTTTATATCTGAAACTTGAATCTCTAGATATGGGAGTTTATCATAAGCCCACAAAGTGCCTGTCAGAGACACAATTAAGCTTTGCGGTACCAATAAAATGAATACAGTTTTACCCAAAGACTTTTTGGCACATTATCAAGGATGAAACCTAAAATGGAAGGAGAAGAAACATAATGATTTATTTGGAAGCACGGCTAGATTTGATTACTTGGTAAATTATATTGACATTATAACTCACATTATATGCAGCTTACGTGCATTCAAAGACTTGCCAGACATTAAGCCACAAGTCAATATGCGGACACATGTAGACACGGGTCACGCGAGTTGCCCAACGTTCAGTTGCCCCACCACTAAGAAATGACCTTTATACGGTATATACTAGATAAGACAGCATGTTATCCCACAGTCATGCGTATCTGCCTTCACACATTGTGGAGAGGAGCTGGTACAAATAGGGGCAAACATATCCCATGATTCTCAGGCTGCCTGAAGGTTGACTAAGCATCGTGGCACATGTTGTCCCTAAACATGTGCTACTCATCTCTGAGCCTCAGAAGAGAGAAAGAGAGAGCACCAGGTATCTGCTTAGCATAAAGCACCTTTACAATTTACTTAAACAATTAAAAGAAAACCCCATTACTTCACTGTGGAGGTCCCTTTGTGTTTAAGGATGAGCTTTTCACCCATCATGGTAGGTTAAGAGATGATGGAATCATCTGGTTACTTACAGACAATATGTAAAGATAAGATGCATACATGTCATTATTTACAAGTAAAAACCTTCATTCGCTCTAAACCAGCAAAGGTTTCAAAGCAATATTTGGGAATATTGTAATGTATTACTCAGTGCGTGCATGCCTCTGACTTCTAACAGGATGGAATCACACAAAAAGTTCCCCTTTTATTTTGATCTCTATTACGCTTGGGATTTGGAGTGAAATTTACCACCAGTGATATTTGCAGATTGTTTGCTGACAAATTTCGTAATTTCGTAATTAAACCACAAAACTTTTTATTGGTGTTTTTCCATTCTAGCTGGTGGCCGGCACGCACTCCCTTGCATTCTAAGAAACACACCACACAATAATGTTTTTTCCCCAATTCAGAAGCACGCAATGACCTAAGGACGTAGAAAATAAATATAAAACAGAGGAAAGCCGAAGCTGATGACACATAAAATATAGTAGAACAATCTAACAAACTCTTATCCCCTACACCAAAATATATGGCACTAAAAACGTATGTACAAAAAATACATGAACCTCTACTAAACAAATAAAAATGGATTGAAGTGCATTCTGAAATATAAAAGTAGCCCATCAACAAAAGGACTAAGTCCTCTCCAGTTTTTACTTAATTTTAAGATTTCTCATAGCTTCATCTTTCCCTTTTTCTTTAGCGGGTTGAGGGAAGTATCATAATTGTGACACCAATATCTGGAGTACATAAAGTTGTGAACCATATTCAAAAAGTCGTGGGTTATACAGTGGTTTTTAAAAAGTAAAGTGATTTAAAGATGGGCCACTTCTGGTCAAGTAGGTTTCTTATGTTGACTCAAGTGATCTTAACTTGAGCAACCCATCTATTAAATAAGGTGAACTCAACCACCAGCTCGGGAAATGTCCGAGACAACCTCGCTCAAGACAACTAGACTGGTGTTCTTCAAGTCTATGAAAACCGTAGGCATTAGTCAACCCATTTTATCGAGTTGGAAAATCTCAGCCGGCAATTCAAGTACAAGGCAAGCCATTTATTTATAGCATAAAGCTTGAAATATTAATTGCCGTTCATTTTTTCTGGTCATCAGCTGTAAATATTTTAAAGTGTATTACACAGACGACAGACTTTTTAGGTGTAATTATCCTAGATTATAGGTAACAAGCGTGCCTCTAGGAATTTTTGAAGTGGTGCAGTAATACATGACCCCTCCCAAAATGAAACAGAAAAATGACTCATTTGGTACAACAAAAACTTCCTGATGTATTGTTTACTCGTCATATTTCCATTGATTCAGGGGCGAGCAGTTTCGTGAAACTGCGGTATAACATCCCGTGGAAGGCAGCTATATGCAATATTAAAAGATGTTAAGATTAGAACATACAGGTTCAAAAGCTTCTCGCGAATAATGGTGGCCAATGCTACAGGAAGTGTAAATGAAATCCAAGATTTAAGTACCACTCCAGCCATCATATCTATTTTAATGCATGTGATGCCTGAGAAATACCTTTAAATCGACATGGCGTTCCCCTTGCAGAATCCCATCATATGTATTTGGCCCTTTGCCCGCTCACCCGCCAGCTATTTTCCATGTAGGATGTGATGTAGTTACCACCAGTCAGCTCCAGAGTTGGCTCGGTGAATGATACACGGGGTGCTTAACGAGCCAGAAGTCCACTATGGAAGGGATAACGTAATATGAGCCACAGAACTGGAGTCTAGGATGCATTTTCCCATAGTATACATGTAAGGTGTTTTTTTAATATATGTATTGGGCAGAATTAGAGAGTAGCACATTGGAGAGGGCTCATTATTCCCAGTAAAAGATTGAATGTTGCCTCTTTCGGGTGACTGTAATGGCTTAAAACACAGCCTCTGATTGCATTTGGTGTCTGATTTGGAGGAGAAGAGGCAGTTAGCTCTGGCCCCTAGAAAAGGGTATTGTGTAAATAAACTCACTGTTTGAACCAGCTGGGTTTATGTTATGGGTAACTGGTCAGTCTCCAAGCTGGAGTAGAATTTAAGTTATCTTTGGTTTGTTATTCACACTGTTCAACCATGTCTTTGTGCACTGAAGAAACTGTTCCTGCAAAGTTGGAGCAGAGCACTGTACAAAATGTCTTGATATGCTAAAGGGCATAAACCAAGACATCTTGGACAATGCTATGCTTCCAACTTTATGGGAACAGTTTGGGGAAGACCCTTCTCTATGGATGAGATCAGTGTGGAAGAAGTTGACCGGCCGCACAGAGCCCTGACTTCAACCCCATCAAACACATTGGGGATGAACAGGAACGGATTTTGGAAGCCGGACCTTCTCATCCAACATCAGTGCCTGACCTCACAAATGCTCTACTGGATGAATGGTCAAAGATCCCCACAGACACCCTCCAAGATATTAAGGAAAGTCTTCCTAGAAGAATGGAAG
>VKOC01016117.1:0-14509 GCA_009364415.1 Spea multiplicata
GAAATAAGTAAAACATAATTTCTAAGAAATTTCTAAGAAATGTGGCACAATAAATACTGGAACACATAGGGGTTCTGATATTTAGCATATAAGTACTAATAACATGTTAATTATATACAATAGTATTTTTTTTTTTTTTTTTTTTTTCTTCTATTCACACAATTTGATCACTCTTATGTAAAAGGGAAATACTACACTGAATGCAGAATTAGACACGAAATAAGTAAAACATAATTTTTAAGAAATGTCTAGTTTATTAGAACGAAATTAGATAATATTGATAGTGGAGATAGCACAGGGGAACTACTTTATTAATTATAGGTATAATTTAAGCAATATTGCTATGATTTTGTATTGAAAAGTGATTGTGGAACACTAAATATTGGAACACATAAGGGTTGTGATATTAACATATAAAAAACATTAGCACGTTTTTTTTATCTAAATAGTATTTTTTTTCTTTTTTTTTTTTTTTTTTGTCACAGAATTTGATCACTCTTATGTAAAAGGGAAACATTATACTGAATGTAGAATTAGACACGAATTAAGTAATATATAATTTCCAAAAAGTATCTAGCTTATTAGAACAAAATCAGACAATACTGACATCTGAGATAGCACAGGGGAATTACTTTAACGTTTATAGATATAAATTAAGCACTACTGAGATGATTTCGTATTGAAATACAAAGGGGTTGTGATATCAGCATATAAGCATTAATAGTATGTTATTTCTACCCAATAGTTTTTTTTTTTTTTTAATGAGGCAAAATATGTACTATCTAATACGTAAAAATTTGAATATTCTCATACAAGAGGGAATAAGTAATTATCATAAAGTTAGATTTAACATAATACATATATTCTTAAGGAACTTATAATTTATTTATAATAAAATCTCATAGCACAGCTGGATTAGGTAACATTGTTAAGAATATTATTAATATTATAATTTTTTACTTTATTCATTCACATAATTGGGTCACTCTTATGTAAAAGTGTAATATTACAACGAATGTAGAACTAGATACAATATTAAGTATCATATAATTTTTAAGAAATGCTCAGCTCACTATAATAGATTAAATTACTAATAACTTAATAATTAAGATAGTACAGGGAATTATTCTACTAAATAATTCTGATATGACTTTGCACTGAAAAATGCTTGAGGACCACTAAATTTTGGAACTAATAGGGTTTGTGACATTAACATATAAGAGTTAATAGCAGGTTAGATATTCTTACCATAAGAAGTATACATATATTTTTTTTTATTTGTCTATTTATTTTTTGGGTTAATTTCACATAAAAAAGAATTACTATATTGGCATTGGCCACTAAGTTAGATGTAAATTAATAAATATATCCTTAAGGAATTGATAATTTATTAGTATAAAATTATATAGCTTAGTCATACTAGGTAATGTCGCTTATTTTTTTTTTTTTTTTTTTTTTTTTTTCCTGTTTCCCTGCCCAGGGCTCCTATTTGCCATTGGAGAGATGGCAAAACAGTTCTACAACCCAGGGGGTGATTGTAGAAGTAGGCAGCGCTATGTGGTGTATCACTGCCTACCAATATATGTTTTTTATGTGTTGTTTAAATATTGTATGTTGATTTATGTCGATTCCAATTTTAATTATTCCAAGTTTTATATGAGGTCTAGTAGAAAGATTAACAACCTAAACGCAAATGGGCTGGATTAGATTTGGCACAATTAATACGCAAGGGCTTAACTCCCCACAAAAGAGACTTCTAGCTTCACAGAGATTGTGGAAAGAAAAAATAAATGTTGTCTTCCTACAAGAGACACACTGGCGAATAAAAGATAAAACTAATATAAAAAATCAGAACTACCCCACATCTATAGAAGCCTCTTTAACAACAAAAAAAAAAAGAGGTGTAGCAATTCTATTTTCTAAAGATATTGATGTAAAATATAAATATGTTGAAACAGATCCAGATGGCCGATACATTATAGCTGTGGTAGAGTTAAACAATACGATATTAACATTACTCAATATATATGCTCCCAATAGCTCTCCTGTAAATTACTTTATAAAAATCTTGGAAAAAACCTTAAAGGTAAAACAAGGCCCGTTAATATGGATGGGAGACTTTAATTGTGTATTAGACCCCCTTTTGGATAAAAAATCGCTTAAAGGTGTAAATATAGAACGAAGCACTATCTCGCAAGCAAATAGGTTCCAGTCTTTATTGAGTAAACATACTTTATATGATATTTGGCGCATACAGCACACAACTGAAAAAGATTTTACCTGTTTTTCTAAAACTCACTGTGCGTACTCTCGAATAGATTTAATAATTGGAGATATTGGCCTCCTATCAAAAGTTAAAAAAACCAAAATCCACGAAATTACGTGGTCAGATCATAATTTAGTAACAATGGATATAGAAGATTCAATGAGAAAAATAACTACGGAATGGAGATTAAATCATAATTTAATAAGAAAAAATATAGATATAGAATACATAAAAGAAACAACCCAACAATTTTTTAAAGAAAACGATGTAGAAAATATGTCCCCATCTAATTTATGGTGCACGTATAAAGCTGTAATAAGGGGACATTTTGTTAAGTTAGCTGCGCAAAGAAAAAAAACTATGGAAGCTAAATTATCTGATCTGTACATAACTCTGTTTCAATTAAATAAATCCAATAAGCAGAGCCCTTCCAAACTAACGACCGAGAGAATCGATATAATAAAGACCAAGATAAACACAAGTCTTATGGAACAGACCAATAAAATATTAATGGCACTAAACTCCAAAAGATATTACAAAGGAAATAAAGCAGATAAGATGCTCACGAATTTACTAAAAAAGAAAAGAGAAAAAAGAATTATTTCCAAAATACTATATAAAGGGAGAACCCTTATGGATCCAATGGAAATAGGCCATGCATTTAATGATTTCTATAAAAATCTGTATAATCTATCGGATAGAGCAACAGATATAGATGTTCAAAACTATTTCCTAAAGAGATCTTTCCCCAAGGTTTCGGAAGAAATGTTAATGAAGTTAAATTGCAAAATTACTCTTGAGGAGGTCCAAAATAGAATCCGGGAGTTAAAACCAAAAAAATCCCCTGGTCCTGATGGTTTTGATTCAGACTTCTATAAACTATATTTGGAGGAACTGTCCCCGTACTTGGTAAGAATATTTAATGAAAGCATAGATAGAGGAGCCCTTCCGGAAGAACTTTTGAAAGGGAGTATAACACCAATATTAAAACCCAATAAAAACCCAGAAGATATTACCAGCTATAGACCGATATCTCTCCTTAATACAGATGCTAAGATATATGCAGCAGTGCTTGCTCATAGACTGAATGTAGTACTTCCTCATCTAATCCATACAGATCAAGTAGGCTTTATAAAGAATCGACTTGCTACTAACCATATAAGAGCAATCGCTGGCATTTTTGAGGAAAATATTAAAGAAAAAAGTAACATCCCGCAACTGACCCTCTCATTAGATGCCGAGAAGGCTTTTGATAGGGTCAGTTGGAGGTTTATGGCAGGAACTTTGAAAGCTTTTGGATTTAGAGGACGGATATACCATGCAATATTGGCTCTGTATACTAAACCTATGGGAAGAGTGATAGGTCCGGGAATCATATCAAACTGGTTTTCTTTTCAAAATGGGACGCGACAGGGCTGCCCACTTTCTCCCCTGCTATATGTTTTGTCTCTAGAACCTCTTGCTAGAGATATTCGGGCAGACCAAAATGTGAAGGGATGTGGAAAAGAGGGAATACAAAAAATCAAGTTATATGCAGATGATGTTCTACTGACAGTCCGAGACCCAGTGAAGTCTGTAAAACATATTATCAATTGGATTGAGCAATATAGTGGGGTCTCGAACTACAAGTTGAATATCGATAAATCAGTAGCTTTACCCTCTAATCTAGACTATAGCCAAAGATTATATATTGAGAAATTGGGGTTTAAATGGGTTAAAGATAGTTTCTCTTATCTGGGTTTAAAAATCAATTCTACACCTAAATCCTGGATGGAGATTAATCTTCTCCCCCTAATTAGAGATATGAGTCTCTCCTTTAAAAAGTGGAAAGGGCTATATGTCTCATGGTGGGGGAGAATAAATGCAGTTAATGCATATATTTTACCTAAATTTATTTACATTTTCAGGATGATCCCCTACACAGTCCCGACAAGTTGGTTAGAACTAGTCCAACGTATGTTTAATAAATTTATATGGGGAAATAAAAAACCAAGGTTAAAATTTCAGGATATTATAAAAAATAGAAACCAAGGAGGATTGGGAGTTCCCCTGATAAAAGAATACGCACAGGCGGCTTTAACTGTGCAGGCTATAATAACACAAGCAAACTGCGCAACACAGGAAACTTGGTATAAAGGGGAATTACCGAATAATAACCCATTTGGGGATCTACAATATCTGTTCTGGACCTCTTCCAGAAAAGCGAGTGAGATAACCAAAACAGGAAACAGTCTAGCGCTGCATCATATAGTAAGCAACTGGCATCAGATTAAATCAAAACTGGGTCTAGAGGGACTAATATTAACTAATCTTCCTATTATCTTTTTGGAACAAGCGATTGAAAATCTAAATTTAATTATGTGGAAACAGTTAGGTATAGACAAGATACAAGATCTAATGGATAGAGACACCTTAAAAACTTTTCACCAACTACAAATCGAGTTTAATCTCCCAATAGGAGAATGTTTCAAATATTTAAGGGTAAAAAGCTTTTTTCAAAAAAATTTATGGCAGAAAGGGAATACTCAAAATCTAAATGCATTTAAACAATTGGTAGAAACAGAGCAATATAAGAAACTTTTAACAAAAGCGTTAAAGTTGATTAAGCTATGTAGAACTGAAAATATCTGCCACGCAATAACAAAATGGGAGAAAGACTTAGATATTACAATAAACAGTAAAGAATGGAGTAAAGCATTAAATATAACATATGACATCATACATTGTTTAAATTTAAATGAGCTCCAATTCAAACTTATGAATCGCTGGTACTTAGTTCCTTATGTTTTGGCAAAAATGTTCCCCAATAATCTTCCAAATTGTTGGAGATGTGGCGCAGAAAAAGGAGATATGCACCATATATGGTGGAACTGCAATCCTATTAAAAACCTGTGGCAAAGGGTTTCACATAGGCTAGTAAATAAATTTGGCTTAGACTGGGAACTAACTCCGGAAAGAGCGTTATTGCATTTAAACTTGCCAAATAACGAAAGAAAAGACATTAAACTCTTAGTACATTTATTGACTGCAATAAAAATTGTGATCGCTAGAAATTGGCGTACTACAGAGATAATCCCATGGGCCAAAATAAAAGCTCAATTAATATATCAACTTAATATGGAAAAAGGAATTCTGATACAAACGTATTGGAATTCTAGTATTCACGGATACTGGGAGGATAGAATAAAATTTGTGGTCGAAGGCAATCTAGACCCGTGAAAGAAGAGAAATGCTAGTAAAATACTCAAAATAACATCACTAGTAGAATTTGGATAAAAAATTATCGATCACAATGGAATCGAATCTGTTCTGTTTGTCTGTCTGTCTGTTAAAAAAAAAAAAAAAAAAAAAAATAATAAAATGTGTATATTATTACTTAGGTGGCACATTTTCGGATCCAAGAGTAGCCAGGGATGCCAAGAATACAAAAAAGTTTTTTAAATCCAACTCCTTGTCGTCATTTTCATCAAGAACCTTTAAGAGTTCTTCTGAACCAACTTTCTCCTTTGCACTCTAAAATATTTAAAAAAAATGATGAGAATTCCTGATGATACGTAATTTTTTTATCATTAATACATTATTTAACATTTTGACAATTGTTACCTCTGATGATAGACGAAACCTTTATATGTATAATTGTTTGAAATACTTCTTTAAATTCAATACAACGTTGTTAAACATGGAACCTTAAATCATATACCTAATATTCCAAGCGTCAAAAGAGGAAGCTCAGTGGAGGGTGAAACGCGTAGTGTGTGAGCGGAGAGAAGCCTGGTTCTATTGCATGAGGAATATTTTATCCTGAAAAATAGGAACATCCTTTTATAACTAGTTATAATTTTATGCTTTTATAACAAATATATTTGGTACTTATTTTTATGCGTATTATGTATAAGATTTAAGGTGCCATTTTTTTACATTTATGTCCACAAATTTTTAAAAAAAAAAAAAAAAATAAAAAAAAAATATGTGATATACGAATAGGGATGGGGGTCGAAAATAAATAAATAAAATGCATAAATATACAGTAAATTGTAAAGGTCCCGGGCGTGGTGATTGGATATTAAATAGAACTCCTGAACATGTTAAAATAGCCCTAATCAGTCCCAAGTCCGCAGAAGAACAAAGTAAATACATACAGGGGACGGCTGGCTGGTCCCCAGAGCGTTTACCCGGTTCGATTCATATCAGTCTGTCATTAGCTATAAAAGAGAATTCATGACCGCTGTGTCGTCACCTTGATTTGAGTAGCAGGTATGTGCGCTGGGGAGTTTTATACAAGATACTGGCATTGGTTTTAGACATGAAGCTGTGACCAAAGGGCCAGGTATCTGTTGGAGCATAAAGTGGTATGATCCGTGTTGGCGTCTCTTGGCACTGGGTTGGAAAGCCATGGAAACACCACTATGGGACAAACTGGTCCCAGAAAGCCCTTGTCTCCTGCGTCTCATAGGTTTCCAGTGTATGGGAGAGCTGTAGCTCTCGGTTTCCGTTGTAATAAATAAGTTCAGCTTCCTAGGATCATGCGGATGACCCGGCGTCTCCAGGATAAGCGCTGCTTCCCAGGGATTCTGGTTAGCTTCTAAAATCTGTGTAGGGAGCAGCGTGTGGTCACAGGCAGACCTAGCCTAAACCCTGCCTGACTCGGCCTAGTCTTGCGTGTGGCCAACGCTTTTCCCTGAACCCCACAGCCCCATCATAGGAGTGAACCCTGGGCTCCCAAGTATAGACATCAGCCATTGTGATGTGACAGGTTCCCTGCCGCTTATCAACCTCCCCAAGTATAAAAATAAATCGCTTTATCTTAGGCTCTTGTGGCCTACAACTTCCATGAATCTTACACAGAACGATGGTGAACAAGTATTTTTTTATGTCTAGGCAGAGTTTCTTTGGTAAGATTATGTTATATAATTGTAAACTCATTTAAATAGAGCCCTCCTCACCTTTTGTTTCCAACTTGTCATGACAAAAGAAAAAAAAAAAAAAAAAAAAAAAAAAGAAATACCTAAGAAATAGTCTTATACTTCCTTGCATCCCCCAACAACTCCCCTGCTGCGTATATATTAGGCTTGTGCATTCAGATTAATGCAAATTTACATTTTTTAAACAAACAAAAAGTAAACAGAAAAGCTCTTTCACTCACACACACTCTTTCACACTCACACTCACATTCACACTCTCTCTCAATGCCTCTCTACCTTCCTCCACCAACCATTCAGGTATCCCTGTCTAATTTCCCACAGCTCTGGTTCTTGCCTTGTCTCATCTTATGCTTTTGTCTTTATCTGCTCTTCATTCTTCATTATTTTGCCCTCTCAGAGTATACAGGGACGGCTTCTCCCCCAATCCTCCGAAGGTTCACATAGAAGCAGAAAAACAGAAAAAGAAAATAAAATTAGAATCGAACACAGAAATGGACAGTGGAGAAAGCAGGAAGACATTGAGAAAAAAGTGTGTGAGTGAATGAGAGTGAGAACGAGTGCGTGAAAGAGCAAAAGAGGGTGAGCAACAACTGATTTTGTTTCCAAACGTTAAAAGTTTACGTGAACTGAAAGGGCAGGAAACAAAATTTGTTGTTTGCTAGAAAAATGAAATGAAACATTTGTCAAATGTTTTTGGCCGACGTGTAGTATAGAAATTCTCCCATGCAACTATTTCAGAATCTGCTGACACTGGGCAGTGTTTAGTGTATTACATTATTTTTTTTTCTTGGCAGAAAATCCGGATTGGTGCTTCCTTTTACAATGCTGGATGTAGCTAAAAAAAAGAAGTCTAAACATTTATTTTCCCAAATGTTGTAATGTTTAATTTCAAGGTGATTTTCACTGACCGCCATCTTAAAGAGTGTTAGTGAATAGATCTACGTGATAGGGGATGGATAAAATCTGTCTAACATTATGCTTAGAGTCCTGAGTCAAAAACTGATAGAAGCAAAAAGAGATATTAGAATTAAGTGAACATAGAAACCAGAGGAACCGAGAGAAGGGAGACGATTCTGATAATGGAATCCCTGAGAATGTGGAATGTTCAGGTTACCATAAATACGTTTTTTAGACTTTTTTTTTTACTGTATTTAATAGACAAAGACTCTTGTCAAAAATGTCCAGATGACCAATGGCCAAATGAGAAGAAGGACAAATGCGTTAAGAAGCCCACTGAGTTTTTATCATATGATCGGGATCCAGTTGCCATGGTTCTTTGTATAATCTCTGTTACCTCATCTATCATAACCTCCATTATTTTAGGTATATTTATTTTATACCTAGACACCCCCATTGTTAAAGCCAATAACCGTAATCTGAGTTTTGTCCTCCTGGTTTCCCTCGTTCTGAGTTTCCTCTGTGTGTTTCTGTTCCTCGGTCGTCCTGTGGATATAACCTGCATGCTGCGACAAACTGCTTTTGGAATCATCTTCTCCATAGCCTTGTCTTCTTTGTTGGCCAAAACTATCATGGTCTGCATCGCTTTCAAAGCCACAAAACCTGGGAGTTACTGGAGAAAATGGATTGGAATAAAAATACCCAACGGTGTGGTGTTTGTCTGCTCATTTATTCAGGTAGTCATTTGCATCTGCTGGTTGTCTATTTCCCCTCCGTACCAGGAAATGAACACTCACTCCTACCCTGGAAAGATCATTATTCAGTGTAATGAGGGGTCAGTAGCTGCCTTTTACACTGTTCTGGGGTACATGGGCTTCCTGGCCGCTGTGAGTTTCGTTGTCGCTTTCCTGGCCAGGAAATTACCGGACAGTTTTAATGAAACCAAGTACATCACCTTCAGCATGCTGATCTTCTGTAACGTCTGGATCTCTTTTATCCCGGCTTATATGAGCGTCATGGGCAAAAACACAGTGATTGTAGAGATTTTAGCTATTTTAGCTTCTAGTTTTGGGATCCTTGGTTGTTTATTTTTTCCTAAATTGTACATTATTCTTCTAAGGCCGAATATGAACTCAAAGAAACACCTGCTAAGATTGTAGTGTTAAGAAAAACTATATTAAAACAGAAGATAAGTATTTAAATATAATCATTTTTGTGCTATATTTATATATTTTTTTAGCCCGGTAACAATTATAAATATGGCAGGTTATATAATATATTCATCTCAGAGAACATCCCCAGAACATTATTAGTTAAAGATATATTTGGTGCCTACTGTAGATCTTGATATACTGGTCCTTTCAGATATCATTGTGATTTAGAGGCTGCTTCAACTCATTGAGTGATCACAGAAAGGATACGGTCAGGCCTTTGTATCCTCTGTTGACATCTCAAAACTGCCCTAATCTAAACAATCAGAGAAAAATACTTTTATACAGGTTTGATTATTTTTTTCTCAGTTAGTCCCCTACATGGGACCCAAGCTGTACTTCCAGAATAGATTTGTAGCGGAAGAGAAGCATTTCTGCAACTCTCTTTTACTGTGAGTCTGTATGAAATATTCTTGCCTCTCAGTATGCTTCCCGGAGGCCAGCTTCACGATGAAATAGAAGAAGACAGGAGAACAAAGACACAGCAGAAATGGAGAGAAGACAGAAAAATAAGAGGCAAGACAAGTGCTGTGGGAAAGGAGACAGGGACACAGAAGCAGTGGGTGAAGAATGTAGAAAGATGTTGAGAGAATGTGAATGAGAGCTTGAGACAGTGTGAATGAGAGTGTGGGAGCGCATGAATGATACACTGTTTGGGGCAAATATGGCACAGACACAATGTTTAGGTGTACTGATAAGCTGTTTCTTGGCAAAGTTGGCAGAGGCAGGCTGCTTTGCGACAAAGATGGCAGAGACGAGCCGTTTGGGGATAAAGATGTCACAGACAAGCTGTTTTGTGGGCTAAGATGACATGAGGGCCTCATTACACTTTTTTTCAGAATGCACCTTACTTAGGCTATATGCTCTTTCTTTCGAGTGAGGAAAAGGGATGCTTGTCCAGGCTGTACCTCAGTCATGAGAGGTTGGTGTAGGAGCATACATTATCTAAAAGCATAAAAGCATGCAAATTGAGTCATCTGGGTTGCTGCTAGAATAATAATGGCCAATGATTACCAAGCAGCTGAATCAGTGGGACTGGATTTCAATCCAAATGAGACTCTCAAGCAATGCAAATCCTTCTCTGGGCACCATTAATGAGGCACCTGTGTGTTTAACCCTATAGTTTGGTCAGAACCTGTAAATATGCTTAGCACAAAAATATACATTAAATATATCGTATTTGCTCGATTATAAGATGACCCCCCAAATTTTAATATTAATTTAGGAATAAAAGAAAAGGCCTAAATATAAGACTACCCTATACGAAGAAAGTTTTACTATAAAATAAAAATATAAATCCACATGTAATTTAATAAAAACTATGATTTTTTATTATTTCCTTTTATTTGCCAACCTGACCCCAGTTATGCACATCTGCCCCACGGCTTGCTGCTCTGCCCCCAGATATGCCTTATACCCCCTTATATGCCACTCTGCCCCACATAAATTCCTTATACCCTCCTATATGCCACCTCTGCCCTCTAGATATGGCCTTATTGACCCCTTTATTTTGCCCACTTCTGCCACCAATTATGCCTTATTTATTTACCTCCTACCTATATACCACTCTGCACTCCCTGAGTATTTTCTTTTATTAACCCCCTATATGCCACTCTGCCTCTCAGATATGCCTTTTGACCCCTATATGCCACTCTGCCTCCCTGATATTCTTTTTAACCCCCTATATGCCACTCTTCCTCCAGAAGAGTTTTACTTTTACTGTTCTTGCTGATGGGTCACCCAGCCACTGCCAGGACTCAAAATGGAGAGGCCAGCTTCTCTTTCTATCCACCCCAGAAAGCAGGTCATGTGATCAGCTGCACCAATCAGGTGACAGTGAGGCTTTGGCTGGGTTTTGAGAGAAGATGTGGGAGGCTGGATTATGAGAGGGAAGCAGGAAGAAGCGCCAGGCTGACAGAGCTCAGGTCTAGGCCCAAAGTGAGGCCTGATTAGATTTGTGTGCTCTTCCTGTTGGAGAGTCTTTACTGAAGTGAAGCTGCCAGACAGTTTGAAATCAGCGGTGAAGCCATCAGAAGCTTTTTGTTTTGCCCTGATGGATGAGACCGGTCTAAAGTGCTGAAGGAAAGGTCTCCTCTGTAATGGCGCAAGTAAGCAAAACAAATGGTAATGCCCCTCTTTAGTAGGTCAGTATAATGTATGAATGTTTTATTCGCGATGACGGTATGCGTTGCTCGCGATGACACTATGCGTCGCTCGCGATGATGTCATGCGTGCTTTGTTCCTATTGGTCATTTTTTGTACTTTCCCGCCCTTGCTCCTGTTTAAACCCTGCGTTCCACTTCCTTAGTGCCTGATCAAAGAGTATTACAGTTGTGTGCTCTGGGTATTTGCATTTTCCAGTCCTTTGTGTATCCTTAGTGTCTATAGTCTACTTAGTACTGAACCTTGGCTTGTCTTCTGACCTTGATCCTGTACCGCAAGCCCGGACCTTGGATATCGTTGACCTCGATTCTGTGCCGCCTGCCTTAACCTCAGACTTCCCTCTATTGTCTGTTTAAAAAGAAAAAAAAACATTAAAGAATTGTACATAAAGTATGGATAAATATTTTATTTTCCAACTGGTTTACAATAAAGCCAATAGTGGTTTATAGAGCAAGAACTGCAAAAACCTCAGTAAAGTAAAAGATCCTTTCATTAAATCTAATGTACAGCTACTCAATAAATACATCTAAAGCCCCGCGTTATATGAATATAAAAAAAAGAATACACCGTCAGAGCCTTCATATAATTCATTATTTAAATGTATGAATGTTTGATTTATTTTCCAACTTCTAATATTTAATAAATGTAAGGATCAGCCTATAAAGCATTCGTTTTTTCTTTGAGGTGGGAAGGCGCGTGGTCAGATTCAGAAAGGGGAATGGACAGAGTCAGAAAGGCGTGTGGTCAGGGGGGTGTTTTCCTTTCCAGAAACGTAACCTGGATTGAATTTCAGAAATCAAGCAATTCTAAAAAGCACCCATACAAACATTAAGTTCCTTGAATAAAACATTAGCAATTCTTCATTGACGTGCGCTGTTATAAAAATGACTTTTTTAAAGCCCTTGTCCACCTTCTTTATTACAATGTGTGATGTCATACAAGAATAGGAAACACTTGCGGATGCACATATGCACTCTTTCGGGTCTCTCTAACTAATTGAACACATAAGCTTTAGAGTTTTCTGCATAATTCCATAAGTAGGCCTGTGATGGTACCCAGGAGCTTATAAAGGACCCTTTTGGGGCTGTCTCTTTCCTGGTCTTCATCTCTGGTTGTCCCTCTGCTAGAATCCAGGCTGAGCAGTGACCCTGTTGGAGGATCCTTTTCCTTCGTGGAGCTAGAGAAGTTAATGTTCTCTTTTGATAAGAATCCCCTCAAACAACCAGACAAGACCCGGTAAAGTGGGAGAGCAGACCTGTTTTTTTACCACACTGGACAGTTGATATTGGTAACTTACAGGGGGAAGAATAGATGACACTCAGTAAGAGATTCAATGGAAATGAACAAGTATGAATGGTACATCATCATATTGTGGTGACATCACTGGATTCTGTTTAATTATTCATTTTATTTCATTTTTATTAGATTTTTATTAGATTATTATAATTATTTAGTATTACTTTTTATACTGTAATTTTTAAGAGGGACAATTTCCTCTTTATTTTCACTTTGATCCCTACTGCTGCTGATCACAGAGAGGTCAGTACTTGTTATCTTGCAGCAGAGGTGTCAGGAGGGTATGGATAGCTTTTTTTTTTCAATGTTGTTGGTGGTGTCAGGACCCTGAGCTCATGTGTGCCGGCGGGGAAAATGCCCCTGCCATGTTCTTGGTCAACTAGGGCATGGTTCATAGAAAGTAAAAATACATCCTTAGGGTCACAAAGCAGGTAATGAGGGAGAAACTGCATTTTTCATCCCTGCTGCAACTGATCAGACTCTATAGCTGTACCTGTGGTCATTAGAGATCCCAGCAGAGTCTACGTAGACCACTCATGGATTCAACAATTCATGCGGATTACACATCATCAGCCAACATGAAATCAGTGATACAGACTTCAGGCTGAAATACCCCCCTGGTACAAATATTGCTTTCCTAAGGGACTATTTCACTTATGATGTCATAGTACACACTAAGAGTATAAAGACATTAAATTCCTCAACTAATTAACTGTTAACCTTAATTATATGTACAGATTGTTATTTTTGCTACCAAACAATTGTGTTTTTGAGTTAATCTCTGGTCTGAATATAATTATATAACATTTTGCAAAAAATATACATCCTAAAAGTCCTGCACTTGAAGCCAGTATGGCAAAAATCTCCACGGCCACCATGTTCTTTCCTTTGGTGCTCAGATAGGCCGGGATCATCGCAATCCAAACGCTGCAGAACACCAGCATGCTGAAGGTGATGTACTTGGCCTCATTAAAACTGTCCGGTAATGTCCTGGCTAAAAAAGCTATAATAAAGCTAAGAGCTGCCAGAAGCCCCATATAACCCAGGACACAGTAGAAGGCGATAACCGAGCCCTCATTACACTGAACGATGATCTTTCCCTGATAAGAGTGCATGTCCAGCTCCTGGAATGGGGGGGAAATGGCCAACCAGGAAATATTAATGATAACTTGAATGGATGAGCAGAGCAGTACTATAGAATTGGAGACTTTCACATTGACCCAGTTTGCCCAGGAGCTGCCGGGTTTCACAGCTCTGAAAACAATATAGATCATGATTGTTTTGCTTAAAATAGAAGAAATGGCTAATGAGAAGAGGACTCCAAAAGCTGTTTGGCGCAGCATGCAGGTTACATCCTCAGGACGACCGAGGAACAGAAACACACAGAGAAAGCTCAGCATGATGGAGACCAAGAGGAGGAAGCTGAGGTTCTTGTTATTGGCTTTCACAATTGGGGTATCTCTGAAGACAATGAAGATCAGTAATATTACAACAGTTACAAGACAAAACAGAATTGATACAAAGAATAAAACTGCAGCAACTGCATCCAAATATGATAGAAACTCCACCGATTTTGGAATACACCGATCCCTTTTCTCATTAGACCATTTATCACTTGGGCAAACAATGCAGTT
Source organism: Spea multiplicata (assembly GCA_009364415.1). Lineage (NCBI taxonomy): Eukaryota > Metazoa > Chordata > Amphibia > Anura > Pelobatidae > Spea > Spea multiplicata. The sequence goes on from VKOC01016117.1 coordinate 14,390, forward strand.
CTCACTGTCTGAAAAATAACACAAAGTAACATTATGCCTCAATATGTAAATTAAACATAAAATATACTTCTCAACAGCGTGATTGTGCTTCATGGTAAACCAGCAATGCTATATATTAAT